>VZTN01013600.1:125525-201394 GCA_013400515.1 Erpornis zantholeuca | reverse complement strand
CCCCGGGGGGAGACCCTGGGGGGAGCGGGGGGGAACGGAGAGAGACCCCGGGGAGAGACCCCGGGGGGAGCGGGGGGAACGGGGAGAGACCCCGGGGAGAGACCCCGGGGAGAGCGGGGGGCAACGGGGAGAGACCCCGGGGAGAGACCCCGGGAGGAGCGAGGGCGGGGACAAGGACGGACCCCTGGAGGGATCCATGAGACCTTGGGGAAGGAACGTGGGGGGGATGGGGAGAGAGACCCCCGGGGAGGGCAGAGAGACCCCCGGGGGGAACTGGGGAGAATGAGGACAGAGACCCCGGGGCGAGCGGGAGGGAGGGGGCCGGGGGTCCAGGACACCGATACACACACAGAGATACGGAGCGGCCCCACGCGTGTTCCCTGGAGCCAAACCCCTGGGTTTTAACCCCCTGCGCGTTTCCAAGTGTTTTGTGACCCGGACACATCCCCAGGAATGCGAAATGTGCCATGAAGTGCCTTGGAAAACTTTGTCTCTTTATCAGAAGTGTTTGGTGTCCCTGCCTGTGACAAGGGGTCGGAATTAGATGAACTTTAAGGTCCCTCCCAACCAAACCATTCCATGATTTTTTTCACCCTTGCAGTGACCTTTCTTGGCTCTGAATCCCCAGAGAATTGGCTGCTCGGGCGCGCTGTTATTTTTGTCTCACATTGAGTGAGCCGGGGTTTGATATTCCCGAGCTGTGGAAAACAGCATTGCAGGGGGTCCCGATGGACACAGAGCTGGCCGGGAAATTCGGTGTCAGTTCTGAATACCTCTGCTTTCACTGAAATCTGTCTCACAGGGAAAACAGCTGTAAAACCTACTTCAAAAAAGAAATAACTTTGCATTTATTAACCAGAATTTTTCTTTATTTTTGACCGTTATAAGTTTCTGCAACTTCTGAAGTTCAAGATAATTCTGGCACAGGTCATACATTGGTGCAGGTTGCACAGAACACATAACATCCTCCAAGGACAGTAACAAATTCCCATTTTCCCCTGGCAAAAGGGTACCAAAAAGTAAATAAAATTTATACATCTGCCTTTCATGAAAGACTGATAAATACTTCTTGTAAAATCGACAGCACAACCGTAACTTTCAGTCCTATAAGGACATAAAAAGGAGCTCTTGCCTTTACAAAAGGCACACACGCATCCTGAACCTCACAAACAACCCTGGCTCGTGAGCAAGACATGCCGAGGAATTTCCTCTACATAGTTTGGGATATGGTTTAACCATTCTCAGAGCATGCTCAGTACAGACTATAAATATTATAGAACCCCTTATGGCACCGTGGGAAGGCCAGATCCCCAAATGTGTCCAGGCAGACCCCAGGGCATTCCAGGTGTGCATACCCTGGGACCCCGAGGAGTCAGAGGAAAATGCTCCTCCCGCAGGAACACTTTTGGGAATTCTGACCTTCCCAGGGTTAGAGCTTTCCCAGCAGAGCTACAAAGACAACCTCGCAGAGGTTAAGAACAGCCGTCGTTCCCCTCTGAACGACCCCTCCAGCCAAGCCAGCAGGAGGATACAGCTCACATTCCCTCAGAACAACTTTCTCTCCACGCGGTGGGATCGTTCCAGTCCTTCTGGGAGAAGGGGAGCTCACATCCAAGCAGAGCAAAGCCCTGCCAAGGGGAAACATTCTTCCCTACCCATGAGAGGAGCGGGGGCGACTTGTACAGCAAGTCATGGTCTCCTCTGGAATACGGCAAATGTCCAGGAATCACGGAATCGTGAACTGCCAAGGCCTCCGGAGGCTTTGGAATCGCTTCGGTGCTGCTGGCTTTGCAGGAGGCTGGTGGCTGGAGGTGGGTGCCGAGGAAGAATCAGAGTCCCCAGGTGCCACCTGTGACCTCCGGGAGTGGCAGCTCGGCTTCCCCCGCGTTCCTGCGCCCGTGGAACGGAGGGACGGGAATTGCAGAGGCGCTCTGGGGCACCGCCCGTCAGGATAATCCTGCTGCGGGCTCTTGGCCGGAGCTGCAAAAGCTGGGAGGGCAGGAGAGGAGAAAAGTGTTACACAGGGAAGAGCCGGCTGGAGTTTGTCCCAAAGGGAAAGGCAGTGAGAGGGATGGGGGATGTGATGGGGAGCACTCACCTCGCCTGTGTCCCGTGGCGCTCACAGCCATCCCCAGGATATCGCCTTTTTCCAGCTCGGAGTTGGGCTGGTGCCTCTGAAATCCCTTCTCCAGGAGCAGTTCGAGCTGCTGTAAATCCGATCTGGGATTCCCGGAGCTGTAACAGAAGGGGAAGAAGGGAAGGTGAGCAGCGAGGCTCTGAGCGCCCCAAAGGGTCCGGTCCTTCCCGGCTCTCCTGCAGATACTCACTCTGTGCTTCCCTCTGGGCGAAGGCATGTCCAGGGAGAGAGCACCGTTATCCCAAGGGCTGCTTTCAGCTCGGAGTGGAGAAGGGAGCCGGGACCTTCCCTATTTATACGCAGGGGCCGCATACAAAAGTCTGGGTCCGGAGCGACTCGGAGTTTCCCACAGTCGCCAGCCAATCCATGCGTGCCCGGGACAATGGGAAAGCATCCATTACAGCATGGCAAATTGACTGTGAATTGCCTGGGGATAATACCCCGCTCCCAAAGGAGCAGGTGGGCTGGGGAGTGTGTGACACAATAGGGTTTGGCATCGCGGCGCTGGGCAGGGAACGTGGGAAAGCGTTCGCCGTCATTATCATCCAGCTTCTGCCTGATGTTGGGAACGTCAACATCTCAATGTGCTGCCTTTTCCCAGGCTGTGTTGAAATTAAGCACAGAAGACTGATCCCAAGAAGAGATAATGCTCTGCGCCCCAAAGAGAGGTTGAAAAGGGAAAGATGCAGAATTAGAGGGACTAAACCCTTTCATTGACATTAAACCGTGCTTAGATGAATACAGTACCAGATAATTTTCAGGCAACGAGAGACTAAAATCGAGGGAAGAGCCCTTCAAATAGTGAGCTTCAAATATTTTCCTCACCATTGTTTAAAGTCTCTCTGTAAGTTATATCCAGAGCTCTTCCTTGCCTTTGTTCAGGTAATCTGGGCTTTCCTACGGCAGCCCGTGACATGTAATGATTGTGATGTCTTTCCCAAACACATCCTGTTTAATTTCATGCCACTTCGTAAATGCCTCACTGTTCCCGAGCCTCCACCTAAATATATTTCCCATTTACAGACAACTGAGAGAGAGCGAAAAGTCAATTCTTGCTATTCCTTTGCTGCATTATCCCCTGTGCAGGATGTCCTACAGGTGTGAGGCCCTCCTGTGGCTCTGCTCAGTCTTGGGATTTCTCACCTCTGTGCCACAGGTAATGAAGGGAGAAGGATCAGACAAGATCCTGGATTGGAGCTGCCTTGTAGCAATATTCCTTTTTCCAGGCTATTTTAAGTTGCCTGCTCAGGTCTGCTGCCCCCTCCCAGCACAACCCAGCACAATGCCAGTCATTTTTAGAATCTGTCAGTCAGGCATGGGAGGCCTCATGCAGTTTTTGAATATCTGTTTCTTAGCACTACAACATTGATGAAAACCCTTTTTATTTCTTGTGTCTGCCTTTCAAAATGAGACAGGAAACCTCTCATTTCCCTGTCAGCTGCAGGCAGCCAGTTCCACCTGCCCTCAGCACCCCTCTCAGGGCCAAACCTGTGTCTGAGGTACCTGGACAGCAAAGTGTTCCAGCATGCAAAGGGCTGGTGAATAAAAGGATATAATTCTGCAAAGGATGATCCTGTAACCTGTGATTAACCTGAAGATTTTAAAGCCTTTTTCTCTGCCTGGATCCTCATGGATTTCCATGAGCAGGTGTATTCACTTCCCAGCCCAAAGACATTTTATGTTTAGAAGGATCACTTAGAGTACAACAATTTTAATTCTTGATGGCTGTCAAAAACTATAATCGAACAAGGACTACGAGTCTCATTCAAAATCAGATCGCCAAATTATTTTGTCAGCTTGTAATCTGCAGTATTCCTTGGAGCTGGGCAATCTCTGGCCGCATGTGCTTGTGCTGTTACTGCAGAGGGAAGCGAAGCACGGGATTTTCTGGATCCCTCCCGGGACCACGTGGGATGAAGGGACAGCAGGTCCTGCCACGCACCGTATGGGGAGGAGGATGCTGGCGGCAGCCGCGGGCACGGGGAGAGGGGAGGGAAGCTCTGACCCAATTTTCAGCCCTGGAAATATGAAATGAGCGGTTTTAAATAACGCCACGCCGTCCGCAGCACAATGCCCCGGCCTCCAAAAAGCTAAACCAGCTCCCACTGATTAAAGCCTGATCCCTTCCTTGAAGGGCCGGGCAGATGGTGCCGCAGGCGTGGGCTCTCCCCGGGACCCTCCCAGGCACACTTCTTTTGTCGGCAGTTTAACACCGTGAATGGGAAATGCTGGGAGCTGCGGGCTCGCACCATCTGATGGGAACGGTGGACCAGGCACCCTGCCCCGCTGCCAGCGCACACAGCAGCCCTCAGCTCCCAAACTCTCCCGGCTCCCTGTCCCTTGGAAAGGGATCACAAATCTTCCATTCCCCCGTGCCTCCCTCACCCGCCCTCTGTGTGCTGCTGCTGGGTGAGAGGAGCAAATATTCCCCCTGGTTGGTTTGGTTATTGAAAACTTAATGGCAACAGCGTTTCCCAACTGATGCTCGTGAATTATAAATTGTCTAGACTTGGGCTGCCCCTACAGTATATTCCTTACGGAGTGCAGAATGTACTTCCTGCAAGGATTTCAGTATGGAAAAATCATCCTCTGCTGTAGGAAGTGCAGTTAGTCTTTGTTAGAAGTCTGTAATTAGTGTGCTCAGTTTGGTCTTTTTAAAAAATCCTACAGTTAGTGCAGCAGTCTCTGACCCTCAAACGTGTTTGTGATCCAAATCCTCGTCCCTGTGCTCCATATCCATGGGAGGAGTTTGTGCCTTGGACTGCTGCTGCAGAGCCAGAAAGTTGGGCTGTCTGAGGCTCAGAGACATATTTTTCCCTGTTTTGGGAATGAAGGATTAAAAGAGACAAATCCCCAAAACTGCCAAACACGGAATTGACTGAAGGACACAATGATTTCCTTCTTTGGAGGGAGGTGTGAGACCTGGAGATGCTGTGGGTAGAGGCTGCTCCTCTGTAAATCCCATCAAATCCTGAGTTGCATCGCGAAGATGCTATTCCCAAAATCACAGCCTGCCAGGGGTTGTCTCTGTCTGTACTTGCAGCCCTGGAATGCCAGGCAGGAGCCCTGGCTTTTCCCATGTTGTTCATCTCCAATTGGAGCTGCTCCCCGGTGACCCTGAGCTGTGGTGGGAACCTCTGGGGCTGCTGTGAGTTCAGGAACAACCACAGGGGATCCAGGAAAGGATCCAGCCACCCCCAGAGTGTCATTATAGGTTGGTGCCTATGACAATCCATAAATCAGAACAGCTGGAGAACCTCTACCCTGAGGAATTGCTACTGGGCCTTTCTGCTCCTGCTTTACAGGCAGTGGTTTCAGCCCAGGTGTAGATTTACTACACACATAAGTTTTCACAAACGCTGCTACTTGTAATACCAACTGGCAGCTTTCTTAGCCCATCTGATCCATAATTCTCCATGGAGGGAAACCCAGTGTGCTGCAATGGAGCAACAGGTCTGGAGGAGGGTGGGCTATCAGCAAGGAGTGTGGAAGCCCAGAATTTCCTTGTCTGTGTCATACAGATTTAAAAAGCATTGCCATGTGGCTCTGTGGCTCTCATTACCTCTGTGGCTGTGCTTCCAGCACACAACTCCATGGCTTGCATCAATTTTAGAGCATTTTTGTTTCAGACCATTTCTTACATTCATGCCAGCCTGTCTCCCAGATGCCATTGATGGCGTTTTTAAAGAAATAATTACAATTTTTTAATGTTTTTTTTTCTCTTCTCCTGTGCCTTCCTTAAATGGTTTAAAATCTTTCTGACAACCCCTCTTGAGACACCTATTTAGTGTCAAAGAGCACAACGTTCCCAAGTTTTAAAAGGGCCCTCGAATAATACTGATCGATCAATGTGCTCCTTGGGAAAATAGCTCTCCAGATGGTCCATCGGGACAGGAATTGCTGGTCGTCACAATGCGGAGCCAAAAAGCGTCACTAATGTGGGCTGTTGTGAGGCACGCTTCCTTTGTGGGCCTCTGAATGCCCTAAATGGGGAAGAAAGTGTGGGAAACTCCGAGAAACTCAGGCCCACACTCTGAGGTTAATAGGGGCTTTGTCGGGAGAGTATTCCTGAGGTGTGGGATCAGCATAATAAACAACATCTTCCCTAAGGGTGGGAATGTGTTGGGAGCAGGGGAGAGTCACCCCAGGGGCCAGAGGAACCATAAGAAGCTTTGCGTTCAATTATGAGAAGTGATAATAATTAATAAGTTGTAAACATAACCTTTGCTGTGCGGGGGCAGGGCAGGCCGCAGGTCTGGCTTTTAGCTCTGGGGTAATTGGTAAATTAAAGCCCAGAGGGGCAACTCTGTGCTTGATGAAAAGCAGAAGGGGAGCACTTGCACCAGGGTGGATCTGACTCCTTGGAGCAAAAAAAAGCAGCACTTCCAGTGGGGTTTGGTCCTTTCCCACTGCCCAGGGAGGAGGCACTCACTGTTGCTCTCCCTTGCACCCTTTTTTACATAATCTGCAGAGGTGGTGCCAGCTGTGACCCTCAAACGTGGTTTCCTTGGGTGGAATCCCATCCCCAGAAGAGCAGCAGCCTGTTCTGTGCCACGTGTGACTCTGTTCCCAGCAGTGCACATCGGGCTGGGGTGGCCTTTGGGGCACATGGCATTCCACCTGAGCCTGAACTCCCCCAAACTGCCCTAATTAAGCTTGATTTAAAACCCCACAGGCATGGACAACAGCTGGAGTTTTGCTGGGATTCAGAAGCTTGTGCTAATTAACAAGGACAAGTTGAGCACAGCGAGGTTGAAGTGACTTCTTCAAGCTCACTAAGCAACCATAAAACCTAAAAATATCTCTTCTGAATTATTTAGCAGTTCATTAGGAAGAACAAATCTGGAGCACTGGTAGAGACCTGTACCAAACCCCTCCTTGCACTGCACTGGCAGAGAGGTGAAGAGCACTCAACCAGGCTGTGTACAAATAATAACCAAAACGATCCACGACCCATAATGAGGCAGAGCAGCACATCCCTGACCCAGCTGTTTGGCTTTGGGGCCTTTCTGGGTGGTTGACAGAGGATTTCACCAAAAACCAAGCGAGGAGTGAGCAGGTCCAGCATTGGATGCAGTTTGATCTGTGAGCCGAGCAGGTCTCAGGTTGCTCCATACTTTTGACAAGATCAGGTGTTCAAGGTTTCCTTTTGTTTGGGAGCAAACCCTGTGTGCTTGAAATGCAGCTTTTCAAGGGCACCTCTCCCAGGAAATCTGAGGAGAGTTGGATTGTTGACCAAATGTGTTTTGTGCTGTTCCTGTATCTCTGGAAGAAGGAGAGGGTTCCCTGTCACAAACCCAAATCAGTGAATTATTGTGATTAGAGAATAGTTTAGTGAAATGATTATTTATGCAGATTTCTTTTGAAGAGAAGGTTAAATAAAAGGAATTAATTTAGCAGAGGAAATGCTTCCTCAATCTCTCCTATCTAATTATACTTTTAGCCAGAATTTCACTTCAGTAAAGGGAGCAATTCTGTTACTGCCTAACAGAATTTGTGTCATAAAATTAAGACAACAAAAAGTAGTTCACCCCATTGCATGTAGTTTCAAAGATCCCTGAGCTGAGGCAGGTGCCAAACTCTTTGTAAGTTATTGGGAAATACCCCCAATACTCCCTCCTAAACATGCAGAAAGCACAAGGCTGAGCTCAGCTTGGTGGAAAAAGGAAGTGGGGGAAAGTGGGGGAAAGGAAGTGGCTGTGGAATGAGTGATTTGTTGAAGGCTGAACAGGTTGCTGTTAAATCTGAAAGGTTGACACCTTTCAGCACCTCACTTCAATTTCACTTCCATGATGATTTTTGATAATTTTTCCAGAGGTTGCTTCCTTACAGGATCTGAAATCCTGCTCTGCCAAAGTGATTTCACAGATATAATTCATGTACTGCCATGAAAGGCTCATAACTAACACCTCCTGATGGCTTCCCCACCACAGGAGAGTCTGCATGCACCCAGGCCAGCACTGTCAGCCCTTTTAATCATTCCAAAGCAAAGGATTAATGACTAAAACGATTTTTATTGTATTGTACAGTGAAGACACACAAGTTGAACATCACACAGGATGAATACATCACAACTTTATAAAAGCTTTTTAAGCTCCTTAGCATGCTCAGTGAATGATTATAAAGTACTTATTGCCTCCCTTCCTCTCCCTTTTCCTTAAGGTATAGCACAGGTATTTCCTTTACAAAAGGCATCAATTATCCCTCAAATGAGAGCAGCACAAAGTGGCATGAAGAGAATTGTCTCTAGAGCTCTCTGTGATCATCACAACTTTCTGTAAGAAGGATACTAAAAATAGCAGAGGAGCTTCAGAAGAATCAGCATTTCTTTAATAACATCTTTCACTCAAAAGGGAAAGGCTCAATCCTCTCTTTATGATACAAAATACATTCTCCAAAGGGCTCCTTCTTGAGGAAGGTCAATACATTATCTAGAGACAATGGAACACTTGAACCAGTGACCCAGGCAGTCAGCAGAAAGATTTCCACTGACAGCCACAGGCTTGGCAGCCTGTGATGGAAACCGCAGGGCATTTGCTCTCTAAATCACCACAGAACTTGGTCCTGTCTTTGGCCAGGAGCCACCAATAAAAGCAACAAATTTGCTGCAAGATACACCCACAGTCCTTCACTATGAAGGGAAACCACCCAGCGACCCTCATTTCTGGTGACAGAAAAACAATAACCACCCCCTCCCACCTTTGGAAAGCAATGTTTCCTACTTAAAAGAGGAACTAATAAACCACATGTCCCTCTAGTTTTTTGTAGCAAAACGTGGGAATAGAGTTCAACAGGTCTACCAGGGCCTCCAGATGGTTGGAGCAGCAGGGACACTCTTCTGGGTAGGCTGTTTTCTGGGAAACACGCAGGGAGACAGGGGGGAGCCACGCAGAGCTGGAGAGTATGAGCTGTCTGTGCCCAGCTGAGCCTTGCAGAAGTGCTTGATGAGCTGGACCTGGGTCTCCTTCTTGGGCTCGTAGTAGGACAGAAAGTGCATCGCTTCCTTGAGGCACCGCAGGTACCCGCTGTTAAAGTCCTGCTCTGGGTTCTTGTGGATGAACGCTGCAAGAGAAAGAAAAGAAAATGCAGCAGGTTAAAATCATGACCAAAACATGTGGCAGTGATGATTTGTGCAGTGACTTTCGTGTGCCCGGGGCCGGGGTGCTCTAGCCCCCACTCGCCTTGGGTGTCTGCGAGGGCACGGCCCTGGGAGCAGGTCCAGGTATGCAGTACCCACTCTACACTCACTTTTTTGGTCCTGCAGCTGGCTCTGCTGCTTCAGATAGCTGACAGTCATCTCCAGGATGTCAGCTTTCTCCAGCTTGGAGTTGGGCTGGTGCCTCTGGAACTCCTTCTCCAGGAGCAGTTTCAGCTGCTCGATGCTGCTGTTAATCCGGTCCCGGCGCATTTTCTCCACCACCGGCTTCCTCAGCTGTGGAGACAGAGCAGGCTGTTAGGGATTTTGTGGGACCTGACCCAATTTCCCCTCTGATACCCTGATACACCCATGTTCAAAGATGCTTTTTTTTTTTTTTTTCAGGAGAGCTATGTAATGCTGCCTACCCATTCCCCACTCATTTTAATTTTTAAAAAAACCTATATAATCTCTCTTATCTCTCTTTAACATATTTGCTTTTCCCCAGGCCACTTCTCCCATGTCACATTTATTTGCTAGGGGTAGGCCAACCTTTCCAATCCTCGCAGGGGCCCTACTTACTTTATTCTTTTCCTTTGGCAGCAGCTTCTCCTGCATGTGGATCATGAGAGCGTTGCTGGGAGCCATTCCGAGCGCTCAGCCCTGGGCACGGACCCCACCCAGCTGCTGTGCCGAGCGTGAGGCGATGCTTTGGCAGCTCCCTACTGCCTCTATTTATACGCGGGGAGCTGGGGCAGATACGTGAGTGTCGGGATCGCCGGTGTTTCCCACAGCCCCGCAGCCAATCCAGGCCCGCGGAGGGACAATAGGGGAAGCATCCATTAGTGCATGGTACATTGATTGCCAATGCCCCGGGGAGAATAACCTTCTGCCCACGCTGCTGGTGGAGTGTGCGGCGTGGGGAGCTGGGAAAGCACTGACCCTCCAGCTGGTTGGGCTGGGATCAATGGCATTCCTGAGGCCCCGCATGTGCCAGGCACAGTTGTGGTGTGGAGGAGGCACGCTTTTGGGGGAAGGTGGGAAAGGGAGGGCAGCCCTGCTAGGGTTCAAATCAACAGCCCCTGGGACAGCTCTGCCCTTCCCAGCTCCTGGTGGATGTGTGTGTGTGTGTCTGTCCAGTCATTGCACTTTAGTGGGTGACCCGAAATGACCACAGCTTCCTTTGCAGGACACTTCTAAATGGATGTTGGATGAACTAGGGAATGGTAACCCCACTTTCTCTCTTCCCCATAACACACTAGGGTGACCATTGCCCCCATTAAGGACAGCCCACACTGTCCAGCAGAGCTGGGCCGTGCAGAGTCGCCCCTGTAGCTCTTGCTTTTCCTTTTTCTCATCTATCTCTTTAACACAGACATTTTCAGGAATGATGGATAAGATGGGCTAAAGGACAGCATCAGGCTCCACCCAGAATCCTGGGGAGTCTTGGGAAACCAGAGGTGGGTCAGGAATGGGATTTAGAAGCTGAGGCCCATCTTTGGCCCTCAGCAAGGAGGTCTGTTCTCCTTCTTGCTGTGCTTTCAGGTGTGTTCGGTTCTGACCTGGCCTCACTGCAGCCTGGCCCTGAGAAGTGTTCCGAATGTCAGATCTCAGACACCACTACCTGCCTCGCTGTGTTACCCTCAGCATGTCATCCCCACTCCATTTTTTTATCTGGAAAATGTGCTGCTTGCTTGTATTTGCATGGAAACGCCGGAATGAATTAAGCAACCATTTCTTTTGTGATAAAGGCAAGAAAAAGTACGAAGCTGTGAGGGCACTGGAGGTCAGTTCTGATTTTCTGTTATGAGAAAAATTTCTGCCTGGGTACAGTCCTTGAGGCAGCACCGAAAATAACCCAGAAGCTACGTGGGGAAGGCTGTGCCACATCCTGCCACGTGTGGGTACAGCCCGGGGTGCCCCAGGCAGAGGTGTGCTCCTCCTCCGAGCATCTGGGCATGGTAAGGGAGGAGGGAAGTGTGCAGTGAGGTAAGAAAGCCGAAGAATTTCTTGCTTGGAAATGGTGCAATGAAGCCCGAGGGTAATGGGCAGTTGACAGGAAGGAGGGAGGTGTCGCTGGAATAGGCAGCGACATGGGACTCATTGTAGGGGCCTGAATGGACCCAGCTCTTTGTGAAAGGCAGATGTTGTCCTTGGAGCCCTTTATTCCCTGCGTTGTGGGAAAGCCAGGAGACAAGACATCTCATGAACACTTTGAAACAGTCAAAGGATTATGATACGAAATAAGACACAGCTCAGAGACCATGCCCCACCTTCTGCCAGCTTTAATGAGGTGTTGCCTGCTTTCCTGTGTTCTCTGGCTGGCCTTCCTCCAGGAGCTGCTATCCTGGGTTACCCCTTTCCTAGCAAGGGAGCCATGCTGGCAGACCTTGCAGCCAGGAGCTGACAGGTAGGCATGGACCAAGCTGGTTGAAGACTCTTCAGTGTCAAAAACCATCTTTTTCCCAGCTCCTGAGAAGCCCTGACCTTTATTGCTGTATTAGAACTGATAGCCAGATGGTCTTTTGGGAGTTGGATTCTTTCCTTTTAAATCATTCAGGCTCAAGCACCGTCACTAATGTCGGGAGTAGTTGCAAGGCACACTTCTATTGTCCCAGCAAGAAATGTTATCAATGGGGGAAGAGTATGGGAAAGGCAGAGAAATCCAAACCCACACAGCCTGGCGCTAATAACTCCTTTGTGGAGCTGCGCTTCTGTCGGGGTGCCATGAACTCCGTGGCTTTTTCACCCAGGAAGGATGAAACAGGCACATTTCACCATCCAGGGGCTTCTCTGGGATCTGTGTGCACCGGGAGAAAGGGGTGACAAGGGGAAGGGACACCAGTTCAGGCAGGGGTGGCTGCAGGAGCACCAAGCTGAGCTGAAGCTCAGGCTATCCCTGGGCTGCTGGTTTGTTCCACCATACGTCACTTTGCTCTTCTGGGAAATGGGAGAGTGGTGCTGAGCTCTCCCACAGAGCCCTCTTGGAACCGGGAGCTGACCTGTGCCTGTGGTGGGAGGCAGGGATGGGGCTGATGTGGCCCTTGGGCTTTTCTGGCACCACCTGGGCACACCTCAGGCAGCAGAGCAAAGGAGAAGCAGTGCTAGGGATGCTGAGGGGGCTCTTTTCCCTGTCTTGCAGAGGAGTTTCTTCCTGTCTGTTAGGAGCAGTGCTGGGAAGGCTTTTTTATCCAGGGAAATGGAGATAGGTCAGGATCAAGCCAGCTCTGATCTCAGTTCAATAGGGAATGTGCTGGTGGCAGCACCACTGAGGGACATGGCAGCAATAATATTGCCAGTGTCCCAGAAAGACACACCTGAGTGGGAATTATTATCTTTGAATGCTACTAAAAATGATGAACCTTGAAGAATTATTGAGTCTGTATGTGACTGCTGAGTGGACCTGTCCTAAAGGTTAAAACTCAGGGACTTCAGAACCACAAACCCCTGCAGTATTAGCACATCCAGTCACCACCCTCAGGCTCACACAACCAGCTCCCACAGGTACATGGCTAAGGTGCGAAAATATAGGGAATTACCTGTGTGAGCTGAACCCTAATGACCCTCAGACACTTCTTAATAGAGGAGCTACTACCTCTTTTGGTGTCTTAGATGAGGACTTCTTCTCCCAGGCCTAACCCTGCCCCGGCCCCTAACCCTGCCCCTAACCCTGCCCCTTAGCGCTAACCCAAGCCCTAACCCTAGCCCTAACCCTAACCCTGCCTATCATGCTCTGATAAGGATCTTTCAGTGTCATGACACAGAAAATAGCTTAAAAATTGCTTGGCTGGAAGGCAATATATAAAGAAATAACCATGTAAAACTTGCTGTCCAGGATTGGCTTCTGTTCCCACAAGGGAATCATAACTCTGCATGTGAACCAATGGAGTGGGAATCGAGGGAAATCTGCCTCTTCCAGGGGAAAAGGTTATGTTGTTATTAGACCTATTGTATGAAATATTCCATTAAATGTCATTAACATGGCATTATCTTGCCTCCTTGAGACATCAGAACCCCTTCAAAAAGGGTCTTAATACTGTAAAGTACATTCTTCACAGATTTAACCTTTTTTAATTAGTTTTTCTTCAGATCCAGAATGTTTAATAGACTGCCATTCCCAGGTGCCTGAGTGAAGGAAAGTGGACTTTGATCATTAAGAAGCATCTGAGACAATTTGATCTGCATTTTTAGGGTTGTTAGAGGCAAAAGCAATTTCTATAGCTGCTTGTGTGGTGACCCCCAAGTAGTCATGCCCCAATGACATAGTCCTTCTACAGTGAGCATAACAAATAATTAAAAATTAAGGAGAATTTATTATTTTTCTGCCCAGCTGAAATTCCCACAAGTCACCTCTCAGCATATTCAAGAGTGCACAAGAGGGATTTATTATTTCCTGGTATATTGACTCTGAAAGGTCTGGGGATTACAGCTGCTTTGCACATGAATAGCTGGAGTGTGTTGTACAAAAGGCATGGTCTGTGGGATAATGGGGTTGGATGTGGGAAAGCGCTGACCCTGGGGGAGAGCAGGCTGGTGCCTGATGGCAGGAATCAATTATGTCTCAAAGGAACACATTGCCCTGGGAGCAGGCTTGGCGGGAGCCACCATGTTCTGTGTTTACCACCCTCCTCCTTCCAAGCCTGGATAAAACAACCACGGGATATATTCTGTCCTTCTGCTCCTTCCCGGGGCTCAGTGCTCAGTTACTGGGGATCTTGGAAATGCTGCTCTTGCCCATCTCTGGAATGGGGCTGGGAGATCTCCCATGTGCTGCCAGCTGGGTTCGATGTTTCTCCCAAGCACCCCGGACAGTGCTGAGTTCACTGGGAGCTCCTTGAAAATCCTCTGGAACTCCCCATCAGTGACCTCCCCTGCCTGAGCAAGGAAGGGAACAGCCTGTCACTGACAACGTAGTGGGGGCAGCAAACAGAAGCTGCTGGGTTCATGCACTTCCTTCATTGTTTGGTTTTGGGTGGGTTTTTGGGAGACAGTGGCATTCAGCTCTTACAAAGGGCTCCGCACCTCTGAGGGTCCGGCAGTGCTGCCAGCCTTTCAAATGCCAAAATTTGGGCTTTGAGAAACCAAGAAACAGGCAGAGCATCACAGGGGTTTAACAAAAACAATTTGACATTTCTAATAAAAATAAAAGCATTTTGATAGATTTTTTTAAACTGAGAATTTGGACTTTGGATCGATATAATTAATTTTCTCTCTTATAGAATTATGAGGCTTGAATGTGAAGTCCTTCTGAAGGCCCTAAGTATTATGAGTCTCCTGATAAAAGTCACAAGACTCAGCAAATAGTGCTGCCAAGCTTTTGGCAGGGAGCAGGTATCCTGCAGAGAGGATATTTGAGCAGAGCAGGTTGGGAATAGGGAATGTGGCTCCTGAGGTCTGGCCCCAGCAACCACTTACTGTCATTAATGAGAGGGGAATGGTGTGTCTGTGCCAGACAGGAGGGCAGGCACCTCTCCCCTGACAGGAGCAGCAATTAATCCCATCTGCATGGGGCAGATATTTAATCACTCAGAGGCCAGCGAGGGCAGCAGTGGGAGATAAGAGCCACAGGCTTCCTTGGTGCCCCCTAAGCCTCATTTGACTGTCCCTGCCTTGAGAACAAGTCTATAACCTGAAGCTGACTCTCCCTTATGCCCCAGTGGGTTTCTTCCCTTCCCTTGAGCTCAACCTGAGTTTTGGGGTATGTTTTGGGGTGTAAGCTCCCACTGGAACCCATTTTCTTGTGCTTGGCAGCTGTCAGTCACCAGCTGTGGAGGACAATGGGCATGTGTCTGGTGAAAGTGTGCCGAGGCTCCTGTGAGGTCCTGCCCTGCCAGGCAGGTGGGTTTTGGAGACATCCTTGGCATGCTCAGCAGATAGCAGAATGAAGAGATGGTGTCTGATGAAAGCAAGAAGGGTTTCTCAGAAGGTGGATAACCTGGTCCTGAGCCAAGCAAAGGACTGGCAGAGGGGGACACTCACAAGAGCTGCCAGGGGCAGGGTAGGGTGCCCTCATCTCCATCCAAAGGGCAAGGCACGTTGTCAAATTCTCTCATATTCCCCCAGGATTCCATGTAATTCAGGGCACACTGCATCCCCTCCCCTGAGGAGCTCCAATCCCAGGATAACCATACCTGCTGGGAAGCAGCTGAGAAGAATTCCATGGTGCTGACAGACAGACTTGCCCAGGGACTAAGCACAGCTGCAGGTCTGCAGGAGTATGAATAAGCAAATTATAACTTAGTTTACTTTCTGGAGAGATGGAGTTATTTTCTGTTGAACATAACAATAACTATTTCCTGATTGGAGATTTGAGTGCATCTTCCTTTCCCAGCCATTTCATGGGCTTAGAAAAATAATACTAAATAACATTTTCAAACCCCACTGCTGAACTTGAGGGCAGAGGAGACCTTTGGTGTCTGCTTCTCTGGGTGGTGCATGGCTGTGAGTGTGGTCCAGCCTGGAAATCCAAGTCCTCCCACAAGCAAGGGAGCTTGGCCCTATTCAGAGATGCCAAAGCTAATTAAAACAAAAGTGGGTGCTGATCATTTTTGCAAACCAGATGTCTCAAACAGCCTCTTGGCCATAGAAGCCAGCGACCTGTAGGCTGTTTGAAATCTTGAAATCTTGGTTTTCTCCTCTCAGCCTCATTTTCCCGCCTTTGTAAAACATTGCTAATAATACATCCTCGCCCACGGAGGAGGTCGCTGAGAATTCATTAGCTGGTATTTGTAAAGCACTTTGAAAATGCAAAGCCAGTGCATTATTCCTACTCTTCTGGATGCTTTCCATGTTATTAAAATCAGGATTTCAGAAAGGCTTATCTGGGATCAAAACAGCATCCCAAACTTGAAAGGAAGCAAGACTGTTAAACCATCAACTGTCGCCTCCCCCTCTAGCCAGATGTTAAGCCCTAAAGAACTGAAGTGGCACAAGGAATTACTTTCCCAAGTTCCCCCAGCTGGGCTGACAGGCCCTGATCAATGGTTTTCTCCACGGTGAGGGCTATGCAGATGGTCTGCCCAGAGCAAGGTTTCTGTGGAGTACAAAGGGAAGTCAAACACCATTTCTAATTCAGCTTGTAGCATGGCACACTTCCTTTATCCTGCGCCTGAATGCCCTGAATGGGAGAGCGGTGTGGGAAACTGGAGGGAACTCCACACTCACCATGGCTGCAGGGCTCTGAGACACCCCTGTCCTCACACCACATCTGCCTGTGACAGGCAGCGGGGAGAGGAGTGACAGATCGAAAAATAAGATTAGAAAACCCGCATGGAGGGAAAGTAAACCATGAGGAAAAGGGGAAAAAAAGGGAAGGAAGCTGTGCAGGAAGATGGAAATTGAACCAGGACAGGAAGGACAGGGAGGAAATGCAGGGAAGGGTTAGAGGAAAAGCAGGGAAGGGATGGGAGGAAATGACAGGGAAGGGAGCTGCAGAACAGAATCTTGCTCTTCTGCCAGTCAGGCCAAAGACAATTATCCCACCGGAGGTGGCAGAAGCAGGTTAGATTAGATTGCAATGAGACTTCTGAGCCACATGCCCTGTTTGCCTCTTTAATTGCCCAATCTGTTCAATATGTCCCAGGAAACACAGCAGTTCCTGTGGACCATGAGGGTATTGTGAGAGTTTTGTACGGCCCATGTGGAGCTATGGGAACTGAGTCTGGCTTTTAAGAAAACTCAATTAGGTTTTATACCTGATTGAAACGAAATGAGGAACAACAGGCCTGATTCTTGTTTTGGTATCTGGAAGGAGAAAATTCAAATTTTGATTAGGTTTTGATAAATTCTGCTGTAGGTGTAGAGGTAATTTGTATTTACAAGTTCACAGAGATCAGGGAATAGTTCCAGAGGTATGAAATCTGCAGAGCAAATCTTGGAGTCCAAATTCTCTGTTGGCCCCAGTGGGGATCCCCGTAAGGCCATTGGGATTGGACCCATTTTATTTTCCACCTCAGGATGATCCTCAGGACTTGGCACTAATTAAATATCCCCCATTTTGCTGTCTCTCCTGTTCCCAGTTCATCTCTGCTCCTCTCCCCTTTCTGAATGACTTACTAACATAAGGCTGTGGAAGTTTGCGTACTCCAGAGTTTCCCACACCATTCCTTAACTATATTCCCTCCTGTCACAAAGGAAGTGTGCCCGACTACAAACCACATTAGCAACGGTGCTTGGCTCTGCTTTGTGTTCAGTGGGAAACCCTGCTCCCAAAAGGCCATCTGGGCAGCACGGACTGGGAGGGAAGCAGTGGGAGTAGGGAGCATCTCTTCAGACTTGGGAAAGCAGCAGCATCCTTAAGGCATTCTAAAGGGCTAACATCTGGCAGAGATTTTGGGGCAAGACTGTTGTTGATTCCCTGTTTCAAACATCCAGATCCAGTATTTTGGGATCCTAATGAGCTTTCTGTCCAGTAGTATGTGTGTTTGGAGTAGGAGGTGTGTAATTCCAAATTCATTCTTCTTAAAGTCCACAGACTCTGCAAACTTTATAATAGGGAGGAATTTTTGTTATCTCTTTCTTTAGGATTTCCAGCCAAAGCAGAGCATCTGTTTTGGGCAACTGAGCATCTAATTTGAGTAACTCTTCCAACTTGGTCAGTAATTGGCTAATTTTTCCCTTCACAGCTTGTGCAACCAAAGAGAAAATAAAAAGCTCTTTTAAGTACAAGTTTTTATTTCAGATTCTTTCAAATTTGTGCTTGACACAGAGGTAGAATATAGGAACCTCAATGGATTTCCCACCCAAGGGAGACTTTGCTCATTCACCTCCCAGTCATACACTGAATATTGTAGTTGTTATTATCACACCCAATTGAAATATGAAGGGCCTCCAGCCCCTCTAGTGAGACTAGAATGCCACAGAAGATTGTTTTGCATTCAGCCTCCTCAGGTGCCAGGTCTGGGTCAGTTTGGATGCTGGTGGAGAGGAAATTTTGAGCACTGACCCCTTCACTGTGCCAGTGCACAACCACTCCCAAGAGCAAGGAGGGCAAATTTGGCATGACTGTTCCTATGTAATTAATGTAGTTTTTATCTGAATGTTAAGTGGAGAATAAGAGGAAAGCAGCAAGAGGAAAACAGCAATTGTCTCTAGCAAAACTGCTCTGCCCATCATGGGACTGGCACTTTTCTTCTTTGCGTGCTCAATTAACGAGCTGGAGAAACGGAGTTTCTGTTTCAGGGAATCTTCCCAAGAGGGATGAGCAGAGGGCAGGATTGGTTTCAGAGGTGGCATTACATGGGCTGAGAGATAATCCACAGGCTTTGAGGAGAACATGTGAAACGGTGCCACAAAAGCTTTCCCACAACTTGACATAAAAGACCCAGAGCTCAACAGCTGCTGCTCTGTGCCGAGAGAAGGGAGCCCATTCAGGGCAGCACAATAGGAATGGAAAAGCAGAGCCTGGAAGAGGTCATTGAAGCCCTACCTGGTGCTCCAATAATGAGCTGCAGAGTGAGAGAGAAATGTGTCCCTGTGCTCTGGGTATGGGTGTGTTCACATTAAAGGCTGTGTGTGACCACACACACATTAATGTAAAGGCACTACACACCTACACATATAATAATGGTATTTATACATCTGGTGTTTACTCACTACAGCAAGAGCTCCCCCAAACATAAGCCCTGAGATTACTTGATGGATAAGTTGCTGGCAGATCTGGTTCAAGTTTTCCAGCAGGAATCCCTGGCTGTGTTTTTATCAGAGATTGTCAACTCTCCCAGCTGCAGGCACCTCCTGAGCACAGGCTGTGTGTCCAACACAGAAACTGGCCCAGGGGAGAAAAATGAGCAACCAGGCGTTTGATTTCTAATAAATTTATGAGGATATAAATCTCTTCTGCACCCAGTTTTCCTCTGTTTATAGACTAAATGAAAATAATTAGAGTAAACTGGTTTTGGGAGGAAGTGAAAAGAAGCATGTGATTCTGAACCGATCCCAAAACAGTCCCAAGACCCTCCTCCACAAGTGTTTTTCTTGCAGGTATTTGGAAACAGAAACATAAAACACTTATGACTTGGCTTAAGAGTTTCCTAAAGGGCTGAATAAAGCACTGAGGGAAGGGAACAAAGATCAAACCAGAAAATGTTTTCAATAATTGTGTGTACTTAAAATTAAACATTTTTATTTGCAGTAAGTCAAAGTGGGAAAGCTGTTTTCTGTTTCCCATGGGCAAAGCTGGTGCCACCTGTGGGAGAACCACAAGTGGCTCACTGTGGAAACCGGGTGTGTGGATTTGAGGAATTCCTGGACGCCAGGAGCTGCTCGCGTGTGCGTGTGCCTTGTGCCTGCTCCAGCGTGTGCCTGGGCAAGCTCCCGGGAGCAGCATTCCCGCCATCGGCAGCTGACCTCCTCCTTCCTCCTCCTCCTCCTCCTTCCTCCCGCATGCGAACCCCGGGCTGCCCCTGGAATGCTATTGATCCGCGGCATTAGTCAGCAGCCTTTCCCATTGAAGGGCAGCTCTTTCCCAGCTCCTGACACGTAACTCTGATCCCAGCCTTTCACGGAGCACACACTCCCCACCTGCTCATCTGGGAGAAGGTCATTATCCGCGGGCTATTCACTGGCACTGGAGCATGCAAGAATAGCTGCTTCTCCCATTGTGCTGCCCATGGCCCGGATTGGCTGGCGAGTGTGGGAAACGCCACGGAGCCGCAGACCCACACACTCGCCCTGAGCTCGGACGGTATAAATATCAGGCACAGGCAGCTTCCAGCAACACGTTTCTCCTGGATTCCACTCCAAGACCTCTCTGTTTAGGACAGATGGCTCCCAGCACCGTTTTCCTGGAGCCTGACAACCTGCTGACACCAAAGGAGAAAAACAAAGTAAGTGCAGGCACAGCACAGCAGAGGAGTTTACACCAGCTGAGACCTTGTCTCACGCTGTTTAGGAGCAGTGGTGGGCAACAAACAGCCCCGCAGAGTGTCAGGGAGAGCATCGTTTAATAACAGATCTCTTTTCCTTTGCTTTTTACAGCTGAGGAAGCCGGTGGTGGAGAAAATGCGCCGGGACCGGATTAACAGCAGCATCGAGCAGCTGAAACTGCTCCTGGAGAAGGAGTTCCAGAGGCACCAGCCCAACTCCAAGCTGGAGAAAGCTGACATCCTGGAGATGACTGTCAGCTATCTGAAGCAGCAGAGCCAGCTGCAGATGAAGAGTAAGTATTGAGTTTTCTTTCAGTCTTCATTTTACTTCAAAGCTGTGACTATTGTATGAATCTCAAGCCGTGAACAACTGCTCTAAACTAGTCTTTCTTCCCTCTCCCTCTTCCCTTCTCTAGCTGCAGGATCCTTCCATAAAAGCTCCCAGTTTGACTTCAGAGAGGGTTATTCCAGGTGTCTGCAAGAAGCTTTCCATTTCCTCTCTCTGCACAAAGTCCGAACTGAAACACAGACCAAACTTTTAAGCCACTTCCAGAAGAGCCAGTCGGCTGCTCCAGAGGTCTCCTTCTCCCCCGGGAACAGCGGTGCCCTGAATAAAGTGTCTCCAAAGGACAGCAGCCCTCTCTGGAGGCCCTGGTAGTCCTCGCTGCACGGACCTGTGACAGTCCAGAGGAAGGATCTGACTGCATCTGATAGTCCAGCTCTGATCCTCTCTCCTGTAGGGAATTTTATTTCCCCCTGTGTTTTATTTATGTATGAGAGAATGCCATGCTTTTGACTTTTTTGGGATCTTCTGGCAAAAGTTGAGGTGTTCTCCTTAGTGTTGAAGCTGTGTAGGCACTGCTGCAGTGCTGCCCGGGTAGGGGCAACATCTTCAGAATGAAGGAGGGTGTTTGTAAATGTTACAGTTGTGATGGACAGGGATTGCTGTAGGAGATTTTCTCTAATATTCCCAGTAAGAGCCATCAGCTTTGCTCTGGCTTGACTGGCGACTCTGGTTGGCTCAGTCACTCCGGAGGATAAATTTATTCCCTTTGATTCATGCACACTTGGTTAAAATCAATTTCCCTCTGCTTATCAGTTGTGCAGCATCAAAAATGGGTTTGGTTTTGATTTGGATTTCTCCCCCATGACCCTTTAATAGTCCTGTATATACAGTGTGAGGGGTGACCAGGAGTTAGGAAACTATGTGGAATATTTCTACTATTTGATGCTTTTTTCAATTTAGAAAAAGAGTATGTTATTGCTTTATGTTAAAGAAAAGTAGTAGGTAACAAGCTTGATTTCTCAATGTTATACATTTTGGGTGTAAGCTATGCTTTTTTAGCATTTTCATTATAATAATGATTTTTATCTGTATTGAGTGGTTGAATTCCTGGTGGATGACGTTTCTCCCAGTGCTGGGACTGCCCTATGGCTCACCTGCATACTGTGTATGCGTCTCTGTGTGTGTAGAGAGCAATAAAATGCATTTGTGTGCAACTTCTGTGTGGGTCTCTCCATCCGGAGGATGTGCAGCCGCTTGCGCCCCTGAGAGAGGTTCATATCATTCTGAAAAAATTTTTTGGTAAAGCTCAAGGAACTCCCATTTATGTTTACTCTGTAAATTCTTGTGAATCCCACCATGTCAGCCACTCCGAACCCCAAGGAGTGCTCCTGTCACAGAGATTCCCTCAGCTGAATCCTACTGAGCACTTCCTTGGCCACTGCCCCTCCTGTGCCAAAACCTCTCACCTGAGCAAAAATGTCCTGCACCTGCCTAGAACCTGAGTCCTCCTTCCACGTCATTTGTTCACAAAATTGGCCGCCTAAGATGGGTTTTGAGGGGTTGGTTTGTGCCAGGTTTTGAGGGGTTTGTACCAAGATTTGAAGACTTGGTTTGCTAGGTTTTGAGGAGTGGGTTTGTGCCAGGTTTTGAGGGGTTGCCAGGATTCGAGGGGTTTGTCAGGTTTTGAGGGGGTTGCCACGATTTGTTGTGGGGTTTGTCAGTCTTTGAGAGGTTTGTCAGGCTTTGGAGGGCTTGTCAGGTTTTGAGGGGTTTGACGTGATTTGAGGAGTTTGTCAGGTTTTGAAGGATTTCTCAGGTTTTGAGGGGTTTGGCACGATTTGAGGAGTTTATCAGGCTTTGAGGGGTTGGTTTGCCAGGATCTGAGGGGCTTCTCAGGCTTTAAGGCGCTGATTTGGCACAATTTGAGGTATTTACTGACTTTGGGCATAGCTCTCTCCCTAGCAAAGCTTTCCCCGCTGTGCCCGGCCGAGAGGGCGGGAAGCTCTGAGGGAACCCGAGCTGCACAGCCCAGTGGCTTCCAATTCCCTTCCCATTCCCTTTCCATCCCTTTCCCATTCCCTTCCCTTTCCGTCCCCTTCCTCCACGCCTTTTTTCGCTTTCGCTTTGGCGCCCTGTGGGGACCCCTGCCGGGGCACCATGAGGATAGCGAGTGGGGCCGGTGGGAGACCAGGGACCATGAGGGAACGGCCTGAGGGGCCGTGAGGGAACCGCTTAAGAGACCCGCCTGAAGGAACGGCCTGAGGGGCCGTGAGGGACCCGCCTGAGGGAACGGCCTGAGGGGCCATGAGAGACCCGCCTGAAGGAACGGCCTGAAGGAACGGCCTGAGGGGCCATGAGGGACCCGCCTGAGGGACCCGCCTGAGGGGCCATGAGGGACTCGCCTCGGTGGCCTGAGGGACCCGCCTGAGGGGCCGTGAGGGACCCGCCTCAGTAGCCGTAAGGGGAAACTACCTCAGGGGTCGTGAGGGACTGGCCTCAGGGAGCCGGCTCTTGCGGTGAAACCCGGTCCTTGTGTTGCCCCGAGCTCCTGACTGTGGTGTCGGTCATGCAGTCGGAGCGCTGCCTGTGAACTGGGCGAGTGCTCCGAGGGCACCGAGTGTGATCTGGCCAAGAACACTTTATGCTTCTTCCCTTCTTGCGAAGGCAGAAGTGTTTGAGCTGCTGCCTGTGGTTAAGGGTCTTTGCATGAATCACTGGGTCACAAAGACTATGCCAAGCTGTCCTTAGCCAGAGGCCCAGAAAGAGAGAAATCCCGTGAGTTTCTCTCTTCTAGGCACAAAACTCAAGGACAACCTGTGTGAAATTTGCCCTCCTGGCACCACCACAGCCTAGAGATCTGCGCCCCACTGCCCAGGGAAGCAGCTCAGACTCTTTTTGGGTGAGTCAGGCTGTTGGGTCGGCACTTTAATCTCTTCTAAACAGCAGCATTTTCCTTCCAGTAAGGCTCCGAGTGTGGAATCCTGTTCCTACTCTTCTTGGGAATAGCTTAACTCCTCTCTTTATAAGTTCATTGACATGATGGATTTAGCATTCAGCCTCTCATCCAAACTTATCACTGCATGGGAGGCTCTCAGGTGGCTCCAGCAGAGCTGGATATGGAGCCTGGGAGAGCAGAACAATCCTGGTACCTGGGTTTCAGGTGACATATCCCTTATCTAGAGCAGAACAGCTGACAGTTTGCTTCTGAGGAGAATCATTTTGCACTTACAAGCATTACAGCAAAGAGGTTAAGAGCCAGCTCCCACTTGGATTGCCCACCAAGTCAGGGAGACCTTTGGGAGGTGTGATGTGGAAAACAGGGCAGCAGTGCCACTGGCAGGTTCTAACACCACAATTACTTCTCACATCACACCTGAGGAGCAGGACACTTCCCCAGCTCTACCTCTGATAGCAATCATGGCAATCTCTGTGGTCCTGCTGGCTGCCCTTACAGATATATGGCAAATGAGGAAAAGTTAGGTGCCCCAAAAGTATGAAGAACACAACTGTAAAGGGATAGCTTGTAATAACATCCTGAAGAATAGTCTTAGTTCTTCAGCTGAAAATTCCCCTCACTGCATGTTGGTGGGACTGTTTCATTTCCTTTGCAGCAGTGGAGGAGTCAGCAGTATATCTTTTTTTTGGGTAATACATTAAAATCTGATTTGAGAGTGGCCCAACAGTGGTTCCTGCTCTTAAGAGAGAAGTAAAAGCCTGGCTATTAGCAGTGGAAAGAGTAGGATTTGCTGATAAAAGCTGATAAAAGCTGACTGTTCATACTCTGTTTTCCTTTGACTGTCAGAAAGCATGAACAGCACGGCCAGGCTTTGATGTTAACGAGGAGAAAGGGGATCAAACAACTGCTCCTGTACAGGAAGTTGGTGCCGACCCTGAAGGAACCAGGCCTGAATTGGACATTGTTTGAACTGTGGCAGACAATGGGGATGGTTAAAAAACCCAAGCACAACCCTTTTTTCCCCTAAATCATCATGAGGAGAAAGGCAGCTTGAAAATGAAAAGGAGGGTTTGCAAAGGAGTTAATGAAATAGCCCAGTGGCATCTTCTGAAGCATCAAAGTCTGAATAGCTGAGTGATCAAGGCACTGTGAGTGTCATCGGGGGCTGGGGAGCTCTTCCCTTTTACATCCCCTTCAGGAGCACTGGGCTGTGTGGAATGCCTGGACTTTTCTTCTTCCCCCATGGACGGTTGACACTTGGTATGCATTAATTATTCCACCATTGCTTGTTGGTGGGAAAAAACTGCCTTTTTTTCAGTTTTAAACTTTCCATATAACACACAAAGCTGTTTTCAAATGCATTTTTGTACAGATTTTTCGGTTTTTAGGAGTAAAAAAAGATACTGCTGGGAAAAGGAATTTTCACAGCAAGAACCAGGTAGTTTTTAGTAAAGAAAGTTAATATCCTCTGTGTCCACTGTGTCTAAAACTAAAGTTTTTATTGAAGAAAACACATTCTCCCAACGAAAGAGCTTTCCTGGTACCCGCAGAAGGGAAGACTCTGAGTTGTGCAGCTGTTGGCTTTTTGTAAAGGAAAAGGATTATTCTGGAAGCGCATCCTGATGGATTTTTTAAAGGAAAGACTTGGTGAGGGTAGAAATGCTTTAATTATCATAATTGTCTATCAAATGAGATGTGGAAGAATCTGGAGAGGCACAGAGGAGGCCTGGGATGGGTGTGCTGGGACATCTGGGAGGTGGCATCCACATGACCGTGAGGAATGGAAAAAATGATAGACAACTCCTTATATATTTTTTTCCTTGTTAAAACTGTGTTAGTTTGTTCAGCAGAACTAGTTCTGGGTTTTTTGCAGAATAAAGTGATGTTTCAGAAACTGTGGTTTATAGGAATGGCTGTGCAAAATCACAGCTCTGATGGGAAAAGCTGCAGGCAATGGAAAGTGGAAGGGTTTAGGGAATCTTTTAAAATTCCTTAAAAAACCACTCTGCTGTACACAGGCAGATCTGTCCTTGAAGAAACACTTTCTGTTACAGTTGTAAGAATAAAAACATGGTGATTTTTAGGGTGGGATTTGGTTTTTGAGTGCAAATACTGGTCCCATTCTCATGAAAATCTGTGCATTGCAATAATCGTGGAAGGGCAAACTGCCTCCAGTTTCTGTCACCCCCAGCTCTTTTTGTACAAAAAGGAGTGCCACAGTTCCAAAGTTTGGCAAGTATCTGAACCTGAAATGAGGGTGGCAGATTCTTGTGTGTCTGCTGAGAGTTGGGTTTGCTTTTGTTGGTCAAATAAGTAAAGTGTTTTCTAACATTTCTTTCTGAAAATACCAGCTGGTGTTTCAGCTGTAATCCACAGCTGGTTTTGGGCTTGCTGGTTTGTCTTCCTGACTCTGTCACAGTGAGCAATAAAGACTGGAGTTGGGAAAGTACAATTTTTTGTTCTTTTTTTTCTCTTTGGTTAATATTTCCTTGAGGGGGTTGGATGTTTTCCAACACTTCCAGCTGTGGAAGCTGGTAACTGTTAACCACTGCTCATCCTTCCACAACACTCATGAGGGGTCACTGCCATTGTTGAGTGAAAAACTTTTAAGATAAAACCAAACCCCCAAATGGAGAAAATTCAGAGAACACTGACAAGGCACCTTCAGCCATCTCTGTGCTACAACAATTTTCTGGTAAATTCTGTTTTGGATTTTTTAGAATTTGCTGATTGCTTATTCTTGTTGATGAAGGCAACTGGATCTTGAGGTATTCAGTGTTACTGTTTTGCTGAGCTGAACTTTTAAATAAACAGCAGCGGAAGCAGCTCGTAAGGAGGGAAAGGAGTTAAATATTACTGTTGTTCAGTAAGTTGTCATTTGGAAGAGGGATTTATTAATTTTTAGGTAGCAGTTTCTCCAAAGGTGTTTTTGCAAAGACATACCTGTCCTCCAGCCCTGTAATTATGACTTCCAGTGAGTTCACTTGCAGGTGGAAGCTGCTGTAGGCGAGCTGGGATCTCTGCACAGCCAGGGAAAGAGGTGCAGCATTAACAAGGATCAGCAATCTGCTAACTGAAAATGAATTGCTTTGCAGTGTTTGGTGTCTGCACCAACTGTGCTTCGATGGAGTCTGAAAGTTGCCGTTGGATGCGAGTTTAGGTGTTTTAGGAGCTTTTAGGAGATTTGTCACCAGGTGGCAGCATGGGAGAAGGAAAGGCTTCGGAGTCCTCCCGGGAAACATCGGGATCTTCCTTCTTTTCCTAAGCATGTAATAAAGCTTCTCTGAGTCTTCATTGTCTACGAGTCTAAAATACAGCAAAACACCTCTGGGCACAGAACTTCCCACAGAGCTAAAACATTTCATGACTGTGGGAGGGTAACACAGTGGTCCGTAGGAGTTCAGGGCCATTTCCTGGGCATTTGGAGCCTGTCTCTTATCTCCAGTTTGTGAGGGGAGGTTGGAGCTCATGCCCTTGGCACTGACACAAACTGGCAGATGGGAAGTGTTCTGCAGGTGGGAGATGGGATAAACTTACATGAAAAAGTAGAGTAACTTCCATGTGCTGTGATGGTCACTTGGAATAAACCCTCCCAGGCACATTTTAATTATCCCTTTAACAGTTGCATGTGCCAGAACCTCTAAAATGGTCCATTTCCAGGGCTCAGTGATTTTGCAGAGCCACACAGGCAGTTACTGCCTTGCTGTCAAGTGATTCTTGTGCTAGAAAGAGAAGAGTTTGCTGAACTAATATTCAAAACTTACTATTAAATGTTGGAAGTTTAAAATGTTCTTGTTATAGTAGGATGCTTACCAAGGAAAGCCCCCCAAACCTCTTAATAGGGAAATCCTTGCTGAATTTGCCACCATGATTTTTTTCTTTTAAATTTTATTAAAAATTAATACATGTTACATTTTCAAGTGTAAATACTGAAAAATAGCCTATGGCAAAATAAAAAGGCACAGGATTAAAACCAGCTTAATTGTTTCCATGGATACATGTCTGCTATTTGGCAAAAGGTATTTTATACACTTTCTACAAGAATAAGCATAATTTTAAATATATCTTTGAAGGGTGGGACCCTGTAATTTAACCATAAAGACAGAATTTGTACTCCTAAAATGTGATAATTATAGCGATGCCTCACTTTGAAGGTGGTTCTTTGGAACAGAGGAACTCAAGTGCAGGAGGAGAGTGCGACAGGCATCTCTATATAGAGCTCACTGTGTGACATGTCACGACAAATAGCAATCTCTGACAACAAAGCAGTGATCAAAGTGCAGGGGCACAGACAGCACGAGAGTTTACACCAGCTCTAACCGGATCTGGGGAAGAATGCACCAGAAACTGAACCAGAACAATGGAAACGGAGCAGTGGGACATCTCAGAGAGCATTGCTGAGCCTCAGAAGGTGAAGCTGCCATATTAAAATTATTATTCCTCTCTGAAAAATAGATTTTTGGTGGCTTGTTGGTTTTGTTTTCATGTAAGAATTAGTCCTTGTAACCCTGATGCAGTGTCTTAGTAACAGTCAGGATGTCGTTGGAAACAGTCGTTCTGCCTGGGAACACACCGTGGCTTCTGGCACAGCCTGTCACTCCCGGGATCCATCCCTGCGATCCCCGTGATCCCTGTGTGCTTCCCAGTGGCACTGGGAGAGCTGAGTGCTTCCTTGGCTCTCACTGCAGCAGCTGCCCCGGCAGCCCTGGCTGTGACTGAGCAGCAGAACACCGGGCACATCCCTGCCACGAGCTGTTTGTGGTGTCACCAGAGTGTCTCATCCTCGCTTACCACACCCGGCATTTCCCTGCGGGATGCATGGCCATGCCCTTCTTACAGTGGAACACCTCGGAGAAGGCTTCGAAGTTCTGCAATGAGCCCATCACCCTAAACACAGAGAAGGGACTCATTTACATGGAATTGCTGTTCTGGGAAACAGGAAGCGGTTTGGAGCCTCAGAACTCGATTACAATTCAGAATATGGGATACTTTAGGAAACAAAGGTAATATGAGCAATGAAATGCCAGAACAGAGTGGGTTTGGTCCTGTTCCATCCCCTATGGATTGGAAAATTCACCAGGTTAGGTATAGGTACGTGCTCTCCAGCAGTGTCCTAGAAGCCATGGGAGAAAATCTGGAAGTCAGTCTGGAGTTATCTCGTGTTATCACACCCTCCTGTGCTGTTGTGGTACCAGGGGTTGAATGGAGTGAGTTGTGAGAAAGTAAATGAGTAAAACCCACCTGTACTTCAGAGGGCTGTGAACATCTGTCTTTATGGACTGACTGGCATATTCTGGTCTGTAGGAGCCACACCAAACCTGGACAGGGAGGATTCATCATTAGTGGGTCAATATTAAAGGGAATTCAAGTTGGGAAGAGTCTCACTGGCTTTTCTAAGAGCCATCCCACTTTGCTATGATGTCATTGGAGTACATTTTATAGAGAAGCAGAATAGATGCAATTATTTACTAATTAACTTTTGTTTTATCAAGGTCTTGGATCGAGATCTGGTGCTATGGGACAGACGTATCTGCAGTGGATTTCACCCAGGTGTTTCCTCCAACAAAGTCCAAGGGCCTGAGGCACAACCTTGAGTGTTCTCACCTGAGCAAAGTTGAGGAAGAAGAGCTGTTTGTGGGACAGGTTCAGTCCAGGTAGCTTTGGCTCCTTCCCTTCTCGCTCCAGCCACTTCAAGTAGGCCTGGAAATGATCACAGATCAACTGAGAGGAGCAGCAGGAGCTGGATTTTGAATGCTATTTTCTGGGGAGGGATTTTAGTCACCACATGAATGAACCAACGTGGTTCCTTTTTGTATTTGTATAAATTTTCTCTCTCTAATACAAACAGTACATAGGATTTTATGAAAAAGCTGTCAGCATAGGCACTGCTGACTTCATAAACTCTTTCTACAGGAATTTGTATCCGGAAAGGATGTGTTAAGTTTCCTCTGCCTCTCTATAGTGATGATTTTTCTCTCTTCAGGTAACTGCTCATTAGATAGCAGATAACAACCTTGCTCAGTGTTAAATCCATTACCTGTTATTGTTACACATTAATTGGCCAATTTGCTTTTTTAAGGTATATTGACATGATGGAGACAAGTTAATGTGTCCTCACGCTGGTTAATTCCCAACATTCTGTTTCTGCTGCCTCTCAGCTGCTGAGACAGTCCCAAAGCACGAAACAAAAGGGAGAGCTGAGGGTAAAAATAGATCCAGCACCACAGAACATCCATGGATTCCGTGTGCAGGCAGTTTGTGTCACCCCACACGGCTCCTCCACATCCGTGATGGCTTTTAGAACAATCCTAATAAAGTAATAAATTGGAATGGTGTCCCTCAGGGCTGGAATTTAGATTTCTGAAAATGCAGCATGTTCTGTAAACACCCTTAACACCACACTCAAAACACCAAAGATAAAAGGTTTTACTGTGACATCTGAGTTCTTTGTAGGTAAGAACATTCCCTACTCACACCTGAGCTCTGCCTTTGGGCTGCTCCTGGGTGCAAGAAGGGCAGCAAGCTGTGGGCACATGAGCTTCCAGGTGTACAACTGAGGCTTTAGCTTTTGGAATATGGTAGTAACATGTTCACTGTCATTTTTTAAAGCACAGGTCCCCCCATTGCTGGATGCCAGGTAAAGTTAACTCACAGGGTGTTTGAGGGTTACCTTATAAGCCTGTCGGACTCCTCCGTTATCTGCAATATTTTCTCCTAATGTGCTTATGCCACTGACCTGTAAAAATAAACATTTCTTTACTCCATTGTGAGCAAAATCAGCAATTCTAAGAAGCACAGATCAGTCACACAACAACCTGACATTCCTGGAGCAAAGGGAAGCTGTGACCTTGTGCTGGGACAAGAAAGGAGAGAATGAAATTACACAAATCACAGGATAAGAGCTGTAGATTGGAAGAGAGAGAGCACACACAACTATAACATGGACAGAACTTGGGCTGCTGCTGGGCAGAACATCACTGCACACAGACCCTGGGCTTTTTGGGCCACACCAGGGTCCCCAGTTTATCACAACCCTCGTGCCTTGTTCCCACCACAGTTACCTGTAGTAGCTGGGGTTTGTGCTTACCCTCCATAGGCATTCCCTGCAAAAGCCATTATTTGTACAAACCCAGAGCTGTGGCTGTGGTGGTTGTTACTCACGTTCTGTCCCCCTGCCAGCTCCCAGGTGTAGTTCCCATACTGGTGCACCATGCAGAGGGACTGCTCCTTGAAATGCAGTGCTGAGAAGTTGCTCCACCAGTCCAGCATGTTCCCATCTTTGTCAAAATTCCTACCTGCAGGAAAACCCAGGGGAAAAAGCAAAGCTGTGAGCAAGATTTTAAAGCCACCATTCTTCCAGTGTAGCACCTGGGATGTTGGAGCTGCACTCCCTTCCTCTTTCCTCCTTGGATTAGATGGTCAGAAATGTTATGGGCACAGTTTATTTTCTTTGTCACAAAGGAATGGAATTGTGGTCTCTGTTATTCCCTGACTTCCTGCTCACTCAGCAGCCCTGACTCCAGGTATAGCACCAAGGCCTGGTTTTCATGTAACAAAACCTTCCCTCACCTCTGAGGTGTCTGAGGTGCTGGTTCTGTGTCCACATGAGAGAACCGAGGTTTATTGAGAATTAAAAGCTGGACTTGCAGTTCTGGAGTTTCTGTTCTTGGCTCTCTGGCTAGAACAAGGTTTTTCTTTGCTCTAGAACTCAGTTGCTGAGGCCAGATTGTGTGTTTATGTCACCTGCACAAAATTCATGAGCATCAAAAAAACAGCTTGAAGAAAATCCATGTGTAAGAAATTACTGACTTGTAGAGTCAGAAGCGAGTTTTCCCCCTCAAATTCTTTTCTATGGCATTTGACAAAGTTAAAAAAGTCAATTTATTTCAAGCATTTGTGTTGAAAAACAAAGTCTCCTGGGATTTCAAGACACTATGGACAGCTCATCTATCCCAAAAATGTTGTTCACAGATTTCACTGTATTCAGGAGCCCATGGATCTGCTTGCTTTGTGTTTCTGATCTGATGATGTTGTAAAAGTAACATTTTTTTCCTGAGAATTGTCATTGCCTCTATTAATTTTTAACATCTGCTTATTTCTTGTGCTCCATTCAGGAAACATTCCCTGCAGAACCTTCCACAGAGTGTTCCCAGTGTGCTCCTATTGCTCCTGAGCTGGATATGACTGTGCAGGGCTCTTCAGTCCCAGCACTCTGTCACTTTAATTCCTGCCATGCCACGAGTTTTAGCTGAAATAATAACATTTTCTCAGTCATCTCCTCACCGTTGTCATCGAACCCGTGGGTGATCTCATGCCCAATAACCATCCCAATCCCTCCGAAGTTCAGGGCCTGGGGCTGGTGTTTGCTGAAGAAGGGGGGCTGGAGAATCCCAGCAGGAAAAACTGCAAAGACAGGCAGAAAGAGAGAAATACCATAAGGTGGCTTTGTTTTTTCATCCTTGGCAGACAGATTGTTTGCTTGGTGTAAGGGTCAGGAAGGAACACAAAATACAAAATCATTAGAAACAAGCTCATGCCTCCTGTGAAATTGTTTCTCTCTTGATAAATGGAAAATGACAAGTTAATGAAGGTTTCATTTAGCACATCTGCAGCTACAGTATCTCCCTGTTTGAGACCCAAGGAGCATTTACATTAAGCTTAGCCTAATTTGGTCCATAGTGTTTGCTGCAGTGAGTCAAGAACAGAATGTTTAAAGCTGTCCTTTGGAGACAGGCACAGTTTGTGTGTTAGAGCCATTTTATAGGGGAAGTAATGGAGGTTTTATTGCTTTATTTGGGTTAAGAAGAGGTTAGAAATCATCTGCTGATACCAACAACACTTGGAGGGTAAAACATGCATATGGGTGATTCCTGTTGACCACCAAGGGCACCCAATGCCAGCTGGGAAGGGGCAGCAGTAAGAGATTTGTCCTGCTGGCAAAAACCTGATCCAGAACCATGGGATTTGCTTTTCATCCCTTCTACACAAGCTGGAAAGCAGAAGTTCTTCTAGAGGAATTCAGACTCCCAGTAATTCAGTCTAATGAGATATTTTCTATGAAGGGAGATACTGAAATTACATTGCAAGTAGTTAATTCAGAGACAAAACCCTTTTTGGCTACACAGGTTTTATCCAGACAATTTTGTGGAGGAATACATAAGCCAGACTGCAGTAAGACAGAGCAGTGTGGAAATTTGTTTTCTCAGGCTAGAGACATGAAGAAACAGAATTTAACTGACATACACACTGTTGTGGGTGGTCGTGCTTGGATTTTTTTCATAGGCATATTCATCTCCAAGTTGCTTAAATGAGTTACTTTTGTATGACTGATAAGGACAAAGCCAGAGAGGAACCAGGTGGCTTCAGGACCTGAGTTCCCTGCCTGGAAAGCTGATTACAATCTGTGTAACACCACTGGGGATAAGCTGGGAGCTGAGGTTGGCCACCAGTAAAGCCCCCAGGGTGGCCCTGCCGTGGCTGAAGGTCCTGGTGCTGCTGCACCTGCAGGAGGGAGGTGAGTTGGAGCTGCACAAAGGAAAACAGATTTTGGGTGAGGCCAGAGGGCTAAATTATCAGCGATTTGGATGTTTCTGCTTTTAGCAATTAAAGGAGATTTGTGTTGTGACTCTTGGTAGATTGGGCTGTTTCCATCCTGGCCTTTGCCCTGTGAGCAGGGTGCAGTTACTGTCTGGCCTAAAAACCCACGGATTTATCTTTCTGTGGTATCAGGAGTTGAGTAGCAGGTCTTCCTGGCAGTCTGGGAATTTGAATAAGCACTCCTAGGGGGAATGATCTATTGTGTCTCAGAATTCAGCAGAGACTCAGCAGTTTTAACCTGAGCTCCTGCGTGACGTCTGAGCTCAGGGAGCACAGGGAGCTCAGGTCTGAAGATCTCCTGTGCTAAGAACAAGGAAGGGCAGCCCAGCAGCTCTGCAGAGCCCACAGAGCTGATGCTCTGGGAGCAGAGGCAGGTTCCTGCAGTCTGGGATGGCTCTCAGCAGGGTAATTCCAGTGTCATGTGCACAGAGCAAACTGGAGAGCTGCCCATGTGCTATCAGAACGTGGGAGCAGGAGCGGCCCAGGACACACTGGGAGCATTCTCTGGGTGCTGGCACTGCTGCTGTCCCAGGCATTCAAACCCAGAGCTGTTCAGGGTATAAACAGGGTATAAACTACACCTGCCAAGGAGGGGGAGCTGAATATTTGCCAACAAAGTGCTCGAGCTGAACAGCCTGTCAGCCTTGCCCAGGATTCCCAGATGGGCACAGGCAGGTTTGCCCCTGGATGCAGACCTGCACTGTTGTGTGGATAAAATGAGTTGGTTAAAAGTGTTTAAACCTACCTATCTGGTTCCTGTTGGGGGAATAGAATGCATTGACCACTGCAGCTCCAATTATCCATCTGAAAATAAATGTTGCACAAAGTTAGTCATGACTTTTTTTTCCAGACATTTTTGAAATTTAATTCTGGTTAAAATTGCAAGGTATATAGGAAAGGATTGTAAGGATATAATCAGGGATTATTTATATATATATATAAACTTGTAATATTTGTAATATATGTTATATATATATGTAATATATATATGTAATACATATATTGTCAGGAATGTATATATGCATATATAAAGAAATATAATTTTCATAATAGGAGAAAGAAGAACCTTATAAAGAAGGAAAATCCTTATGTGGAGATTATATAAGGAAAGGATTAATGTGGGAAAAAGGATGTATTGAACACAGCTGTAAAGAATTCCTGGTACCAGGAAATACCTGGTGGGTTGTTGATGCCTTTCATCCAAAACACACAACATTCAAGGGGAAAAGCATTTTTCACTGTACCTTAGAATTGTTTAATTCCTTGATTATCTGAGCCACAGGCATTCCCAGGTACCCACAGCATGAGTTAAACACCCCCACCATTAACTCAGAATTTAGGTTGTGCCTGTTACTCTTTCTGGAGACTCACATGTCTTGGTCAACTCTCTCTCTAAGTTTTTTCAGGCTCTTTTGGGCTCCAGCTCGCAGGTTTTCCAGGATGTTTTCAAAGTAGTTGTGTTCACTGAAGTTTAACTACAGAAACAGGGATCCAAGTACATTAGTCAGCTGAGCAGGAAGAGGAACTCCTTGTCCCACTGAGTGTCCTCTAAAGAATGTTTTGGTTGCATGGTTTCACTGAATAGTTGGCTCTTTGCACCAATTATTTATTAATATGTTCATTTTAATGTCCTTGGAAAGGGCAGTTGCACAGGTACAAATATTCCAGAGGCCAGAAAGCAAATGCAGGTGTTTATTTTGAGGTATTCAGTGAGATAGGCACAGAATACTCACATTGGCATATTCCAGGTCCAGTTTCTCATTCTGATCTTCCAAAATATAATCTGGGTAGCCAATTTGTTCTTTGATTGCCATTGCCTGGAAGAAAAGAGTTGAATGTTTCCTCTTAATTGTGATCTTTGTTGGGGTGTTGTGGGGTTGTTTATACTAAAGTTTCAATGCAAAGAATAGTTAAATGCTTATGGGTTTTTCTTGTTATTGGAATGATGCTGATGGTCTTGAGTTCAGTTAAAAGTTGGAAATGGGTTTTTTGGGGAATTGCATTGTATCCAGTTGGCATTTTTATTGATGTGGGCTAACAAAGGATTGAAAGGGAAGGACAATGTAATAGGATAATAATGAACATCAAAGTCTTTTCCTCTTGATTGTAGGGAAACTGTGATACTACAAAATTCCAAATATTTCATATTCATAATGGAATACTGAAGTTCCTTGTTATCTCTGACCTTCTCACGAGCTTTCTCCTTGGATGCCTCATCCATCCACTGTAACTCATCCAAAGTCTCCACGAACACTTCACGGATCTTCTCTATTAAATCTCGGACCTGAAAGAGATCCAGGGAGACATTCATCATTCACACACCCTATTCCCAGGCACAGCTAAGGAGGGGTGAAAAGCTTCCTGCTGGGAGGTGACATCCCCAAATTCTGTGCTCTAAACCATGGTACTGAGCATCTAAAAGAGCATCACAAATGAGTTCTTGCACCTTCTTGACTGGCGGACAACACTCCCAGGCAAAAAATAGGGAGCTCATACCAGAGGGAATGGGCACTGTGGGCATTGTGGATGTACAGTAGTATGAAGGGTAAACTACATACCATCCTCTTGCTCTCACCAGCAAAAGTCTCCCGGACATACATCGCTCCCACCGCGTTCTCCATGTTGTTGTTGACGTAACTCACGCACTCCCTCCAGCGTGCCTCCTCCAGCGTGGTCCCGTACAGGGCCTGCAGCACCAAAGCCCAGCATTAACCCTGCCCCTGGGATGCCTTAAATTGGCTACCTAGAAACAGAGACTAGACAGGAATAAAGGAAAAAGGTGGGATTTATTTGAAAGGCCTTCAGATGCACACTTTGGGCTTCAGAGGGTTCCGCCTCAGTGGATCTCAAAATGGATGGCAGGTCATGAGTTCTCCACGTTTTTATATCAGCATAAATTCACCAATAGAACTCAACTAATGATGTAATTTCTCCAAGCTTGCTCCCCTCTCCCCAAGATGATGGTCTACAATTCTTGTTCTGGGTGTCCTTGGAGAGTAAGTTACAGAGGTTTGTTATGTCTATCTTAGCATAGAGAACAGCACTTAACAAGCTACAGAGTAACACTGGGCAGTACAGGATTTGAAAATTATAAAAGTTAAAACCTAAGGCATCACCTGCAGCTCTTCCAAACCATTCTCTAGAGGGCAGGTTAACTCAAAGGTTTCCACTGCTGTGATTGGGTTTGTTTGAGGATTCCATGAAGTAATCATAGAATCACAGAATGCTTTGGGTTGGGAGAGAGCCTAAAGTTCATCTCTTTCCAAAAATCCCTGACAGGGTTGTTGTGTTGACCAGGCTGGATTTGGTGGCCATTGTGCTCTCCTCTTTAGGAAGAGAGGCAATACCTTCCTGTAGCTGGCCCGAGCATCCTTGAAGCGCCGGCTCAAGCTGCTGACCCGGTCGATCACCAGCCGCCAGATGAGGTAGTTCTGGATGGTGCTGTGTGGGAAAGGAAAGCTGAGCTGAATCCCCCGTAAAAACCAGCACTAGTGCAGGCAGTCAGAGGGGAATCTCAGTTTTGGATGGAGATAAAGAAGGAAATCATTGCTGCCAGTCCTGGGTTTCACAGCATCTCAGTTAACTGCAGAGGCATCCAGCCTGAGGACTGGGCTGTCATATCTGTTCTGGGATTTATTTCTTATTTTTCTTCCTTCTAGAATGCAACAAGAACTAAGCCTGTCATGTTTTGTTTTTTTCTTTCCATTTAACTTTTTCTAAGCAAGCAGCAGGTGAGACACCTTGTACTGCAGTACTTAGACTTTGAAACCTCCAAAGACATTTCCTCTATTTTAAATGGGTGTCATTTTTCCTCAGAAGCTCAGAACTAGCAAGAGGGTCCAACAAGTGACATTTCAGCAATCCTTCTGTGACTTTCATCCTGCGTATCCTCCAGTTTCTTTACCTGGCTGAGTACTTGGAGATAATTGCTTTCAGTTCTTGTAGATAAGGCATCCCATACACAACCACCTCTTCCTCTGGGTCCACCTGAACACTTACTGAAGACATGACACCTTGGATGAAGAAGGTCCAGTTAAATTCCTAGGCAGACAGAGAGACATTCCAATGTTGGGTGTTTAAGTGCCTCAGTAACTGGACTTTTGACAGTCTTAAGACCTTGATGTAGCTGTTCAGTAGGATAAAGGTTTTTAGGAGAGTCTGAAGAAAATATTAGGAATGGGAATTATTTTATACCTCTTTGTTGAAGCACTGATAAACTCACAAAGCCATTTCCAACTGGCATGGAATTAAGAGACCTGAAGTATGAGACTGCTCATGAAACACTTACATTGAATGCAAACTTCTCCTGCAGCTCTGCTAAGGTCATTTTGTTGTACAACAAGGTCACATCATGCCTTTCCTCTGCTGGGGTCGTGGCCTGAAGACATTCACAAGGTTATTACTGGAATCAACTGGCAGAAATATCAATGGCTGAAATCACATGCAGGTGCATTTATATACATTCAAATAATGTGCAAATAAACAACTTCGTTTTGGAAAAGGAAAATCACTTGGTTGTGCCCACTGCTGCTTCCAAAAATTCAGTGCAGGAACCTGGGTTCCTCCTATTCAGTAATGTTTCAGGGATAAGCTGAGCATCTGGTTCCCTCTGTCCCCTTTAGAATGGAAACCTCCTCTGGGGGATTTTTTGGGTGCTATAGATTACTAAGGCTGCAAGGGAGCCTGCCCTGGTGTTATCCCAGTGCATGGTTAGCAGAAGGTACATTCTCCTGCTTTAGAAGAGTTCCAAATAGAAATAAGGCTGGGACTGGAGCAGCACAGCAGCAGTGTACACAGCAGGCAGAATTGGAGACACAGAGGCTCTGATTTTTGGGCTGCTCACATTTTTGGGCACAAAAAATCTTCTTCTGCCACTTTCTTCTGAAAACTGCTGCATAAAAGAGCAAGAGGCTCTTCCCCTCATCTCTTGCCCCCCACAGCTTCCAGAGGAGTTCTTGATCTCTCAACTCACATTTGCAATCTCTGTTTCAAGCTCCATGACCTTTGCCATTTCCTCTTGGACAAAGGAATCATCTCTGGACACGTTCTTGTCTTCCCGGATCATTTTGGCGATGGTGATCATGAACTGCAGATAAGCTTCTCTCACCTGCATGCAGACACAGAATGTGTAGAGAAGGTTTCCTGTCCATCATTTCATAGAATCTCAGAATGGTTGGGGTTGGAAGGACCTTAAAGACCATCCAGTGCCACCCCTGCCATGGGCAGGGACACCTTCCACTGTCCCAGGCTGCTCCAAACCCAATCCAACCTGGCCTTGGACACTGCCAGGGATCCAGGGGCAGCCAGAGCTTCTCTGGGCACCCTGTGCCAGGGCCTGCCCACCCTCACAGGGAAGGATTTCTTCCCAATATCCAATCTAAATCTCCTCTCTGTCAGTTTGAACCCATTCCCCCTTCTCCTGTCACTCCAGGCCCTTGTAAACAGTCTCTCTTCACTATTTCCATAGTCTATCTTCACATTTCTCATTCCACAAGCCATTCTCTTTGTCATGAATACCTTCCAGGGCACTTGCCAGCCTCAAAACACACTTTCTATTTCCCTGTGCCATCCAATCCTGGTATTCTGAGTTAGAATTACTGCCTGGGCTAAGAGGAGGCTCTGTGCATTGAGTTACTCTATGGGAGCAGTGATCCCTACTAGCCAAAATTCCAGGGTAAGCAGGGAAGGTTTGAATTCTCTGAAAGTGATACCAAAATCTTCTTGAGTCTGGTTTTACTGTCTGAAAGAAAATCTCTGTTTCAGACAGCTCCCAGTGACACCTTTGCTTTATTCCTGATGGGAGCCTCTGACTGATTTATACCTCAGAATTGGCCTTGAAAAGACATTTGGCTGCTGAGGGAGTGTTGAACCCTGGTACAAGAAAACTTGATGCTACCTGTTCTTCTCACATACTCTTCTTCCTCTGTAGACCTTGGAAGGCAGATAAACACAGCAACTGTGGTGAAATTGAGTCTGGGCACTTACAGATGATGATTTGTGGTTTTAGGCTGAATGCTGAGCCTTAATCAGGCCAGACACCCCCAGGCCTCAGGAGGAGTTTTGCCAAAAGATGCTGGACTAAGCACAGGGGGAGTTTGGGTCATCAGAGTTGGGCTCATTGTCTGGGGGCAGCGAGCTGGTAAATACAAATAAAAAGGGGTTGTGTCTCCTCCTTGGTCATTAGGATTAAAAGCACAGCCTCAGCCCCCCTGCTTTGTGCCTTCAAATTAAAGCTGTATTGAGCAGAACTGGTTTTCTTTCGCTAATTTAGGATTGTCTCTGCACTGTACCTGATTTTCTACCTCCTCCAAGTCAATCTATGTGTGACCTTCATGCCCCAATGCATAAATACCCCTCTTGTCTGCTGTGAGTGCTGCTGTGGAGGTGACACTTGCAGGGGAGGTTCCTGGGTCAGCAGCTCTCCACATTTCCCAGCACAGCTTCTTGGAGATTGTTTTGTCTCAGGAGATGGCAGCTCCTAAAGGTGCCCAGGAGGTGTGGGGACAATCCCATATAAACCTCCCAGGGCTATATTTTAGCTACATTATATATAAAGTGTAGTCAAATACGCTGAAGTGAGAAGGAAACTCTTCCCACTGATGTTTTCATCTGCCTTTACAACCACGAGACAAAAGAGTCTCAAATGCTGATTGTTGTCCCTCTGTATTCCCTTCCATTCTTGTTAGGAAAATTGGTTTGATGTTGGGCTGCAAATACTCTTTGTTAGCAAGGCATAATTGAGGAAAATAAAATGTACTAAAGCAGTATTTTCATCTTGGAAACAGACAAATTATCTGGCTCTGTTTGCAACAGCTTTCTGTGTATTTACAGAAACAGTGTTTTTGCAGAATCAGTGTTTTTGCCCTGAGCATTGGCAGAGAAAAGCAGCTAGAAAATAATCTCTCACAATTTCATGTAATTTGGGGGAAGGGGAGAGTAAGTGGCAGCAGATTCTTACTTGCTGAGCATCAGTGATTCAGAGGAAGATACAAGCAAATCCCCTGCACTGAAAATGTGAGGCTGTCCTTCAAAATGAGAGACTGTCTAAGCTGTAAAACATGGTTTTATTTTCCCATCACCTTCTTCATGGGTTGGCCAGTTCTGGGGAAGTGTGATATTTATAAAGTTGTTCAGTTCCTTTGTAAACATCACAAAGTGTTGGCTTAATAAGAAAAAATGTAGCAATGAATGTCACAATCCCATTCTGATTGTTACATACCATGAAGATTTATATATTGGGGTTTTCCAAAGCACAGGGATAAGCAATAAAGTTGTTTTAGTGGCACAGAGTAAATCAGAACAAGGAATACTTACTCTTTGATAGTTGCCCCCATTAAAGTAGTAGTCCCTGGATGGCATTCCCAAACTTGGCTGGTCAATCTGAAGGAAAATGCATTTCTCTGGTTAGTGGTGAACAGGAACAGGGGATGTCCAAAGGAATCCTTGAGAGGCAGCAGGAAATGCTGTGTGTGCCACCCTGCCAGTGTTGGAATGGCACCACTGCCAAACACTCAGAGGATTTGGGCTCTCCCAGATCTGGGGTGAGGTGGAAGGTACAGCTCCTGTCTCTGGGTTTCCAGGTAAGGACAGGATGGATCTTAGTGTGGGTTATTAACAAAATCTTTCAGTAATCATGAAGATCCAAGAACAGATTTAAGTAACTTTTCTGGGTTGCTTGATTTGAGGGCTGGACTTCCTGCACAACCACTCATGAACACTCTGAAATACTCTTTATGTATTTTAAACCCATGGTTTCCTGCTATATATTAAACCTCACCATGATTTTTGTAAGTCACAAGAATTTGCAGCCCTTAAATGCTGTAAATCAGCAAAGTTCCATTGATCTTTATTTCTTTCACTGAAATAAAAATGATGCTGCCATAAAACATTTCCCAATATATCTTTGAGACAGATCTGACACTTGGGGTACAGAACTGCTGCCTACATTTTGCTGGTATTATTCTATGGGAAGCTCAATGCTCTGTCTGCAGTGTAAAGAATTATCCATTATGATTCTGGAATATAAATAATTCCCTGTGATTTTATTCTTACATAAATGATGTGTCTGCTGGAGTCTCGGTCATCATTCCACACGAACATGTCAATGAGGACACGTTTGTTAAACCTGGAGTTCATTATGGAAAGGTTTTCCTCCATGCTCCAGCTTGGCTCTGGGAGATAAAAGGGAAAACAGATTTAATTTATCAATCTGTGTCAGACTGACTGAAACTGTACAGTTCACAAGCTGCTGAAGTTTTGGAGATCTATTTAAATGGATCAATGAGTGTTGAATGTGTGGTATCCTGAGTTCTGTTTGTGAAGAGAAACTGGAAACAGGGGATTTAATTTGGTGACAGTGGCCTCCCTAATTCAGTGAGTAACTCTGACTGAACCCTTCCAGGCCCAGCATTACCTTTGGTCTTACTCCAGTCTGCTGAAGCCACAGGCCAATCTCCAACCATCCTCAGGGCCTCCAGCAGAGGCTGGGAATCTCGTTGCTCTATAAGACCTGAGGGAGGAAAGACAAATTCTGTATTGTTTTCATACAAAAAGGAAAAAATAGGAAGAATAGGTGATGGCTAACAGCTTAAATTTGCAACTGAATGTGTCACAGCAAAAAATAAGAGATATCATGAAACCATCCTACATTAATCTTCAGAAAAGGAATGAAAATCCTTCCACAGCTCCAGGACTGATTTGGAGTGAATTGGTTTGGGAAGGATGAGCTGGGACAGGTTTGTGCCTTCTGGAGGGGGCAGGCTTTGCATCCATACCAGGGGTGGGTACCCAACATCCATCCTTTCCACATCCCAAATGGGCACACTGAGGTTTAATGGAGGCCTCTTCATCCATCTGAAGATGAGTTTTCCAGGCAAGGCCACATGGATTAGACAAATATTGTCTGGATTTTGCTTAACAGGACATTGGTGCTTTTATACACCTGGTTTTGAACAAGGGAATCCATGGAACAAGAAGAGACTCACTCTCATTCATGCAGGACTTGTAAAGGATTTTAGCTTTCTGAAATGCTTCTCTGTCCCCTTGATCTGAAGTCTCCAGCACACCTGGGGAAGGAACCATTGCCATGAGGTTTTTGCCCTGGAGAGCTTTGATCATTTTACAGAAATCCCTGGTGATTCAGGGCTGTGAGAAGCACTTGTAGGCTGCAATTACTGTGAAACTAGAGAGCTCTTCATGCTATTAATGCAAAAAGTGTCAGGAGAAAGGACTTGCAGACAGCTTGTCCAGCTCCTTTTGGAGTTAGCACCCAATCACCCATGGCTAATTTTTAGTGGGAACAGGATGTTCCCACAAAATGGGTGTAGTTAGAGATATAGAGATTAAAGAACCAGAGAGAAAAAAATCCCAACCAAATCCCTTCTCTGCCAGTTTATTTCTCTGTCTGACGTGCAGTCAGCAACCTCTGAAACTAAACCCAGGTGCCTGAGGATGGAGCAGCCCCATCCCATCCCATCCCTACCTTTTAGGATGATCTCCAGCTCGTCTCTGAGGATGTCGAAGATGCTGTACCTGGAGCTGGTCTCTGGGATCACATGCCTGCTCAGCCAGCCCCCACAGGCATACTGGTAGAAATCCTTGCACGGGTCAGCTGTGGGGTCCATGTTCTGGATTATTCTGGCAGCTGGGCATCAAAATTGGAGAGCTGGATTCCACAGACTGCCCAGGAGTCTCTGGCACTACTGGAGACTCTCAAGGAGCTGCTTGGCAAGACTCATTCCCCCATATTATGATTTGAAGAATCCTGTTTCCTGCTTAGAAATGGATCTGAATGGCAGAAGAGTTGTCCCAGAGCACGAGGCCTTGCAGGGAACAGTGCCCAGTGCACCTGGGCTGCCCAAGAAACCAGTGCTTCCAGGGCCTATTGGGAACATCTGTGCTGGAGCCTCACCCCTCTTGAGGTGTAGATGCCAAAAATAAGAAGGTGAATGCCCCATGAGAGAGAAAATTCAGTCTAAAGGGAATTCTATTGTGCTTATAAATACAGATTGTGTTGGTCAATCCATGTCCTGGTGGCTCAGAGCCAGAGCTGAAAATTGCCACACTGGCAATTTTCCTGTGCTTCTCCCTTATGAATGATATTCTTTCCCTAAGGGGAATTCTCATTCCTTTTCACCTACTTCAGGCTTAAGCTCTGAATTCTCTTTCATTGAGGCTCAGTACCAACACATAAAGCCTCCCCTCTGCAGCAGTAATTCATAAGAACCCCATTACCTGCTGTCACACACCCAGGGGTGGTACAGATGTTGCCCGAGTTGGTGCCATAGTGGGAGCCTGCAGGGAGAGGAGGAGGAAAACAGATGGAATTAGTTGTTTTTGGAAGGAAACTGCTCCCAAAGTCACTCACCAGAGCCCAATCTCAGTGACAGCTCTGCTTGGTTTGAGAGCAGGCGAGTGAATGTTGGTGCCAGTCACAGACATCAAATGACAACCGTGAAGAAATCTGGGGATTTTTGAGGAAAATGTATTGGCAGCAGCATTACAACAGTCTTGACAGTGAGTTTTATCTCTCCTGGAAGGAGAATAAGACCATCTTTTCTACCTGCTAACTGCCTCCACACTCTTCCTGACACAAGCTGAAAGTACAGGATCCTTTTTTAGACAATCTGTTAAGATGCTCTGAGCATCTTCAAAGTCACTGAGACAGAGAGGTTTAAACAGGGGACAAAAAGCTCAGAGCTTGGTTACTGCTCCCACACTGCTTGAATCACCAAGATCAAATTAGGAAAAGCAATTACTTTTATTTCTCCAAGTATTTGTGTGTTGGGGATGGGGAGCTGCTCACAGACTTGTTTGGCCACAATTTCACGTGGCCTTTAAGGCTGGTCCTTGCTGTTTATCAGAGAGGTTGTCCCTAATCTGGAATTTTCAGGGCTGATGGAATAGTGTAGAAATAAGGAGGCTGTGGACCTGTGTTCAAATTTGTTCCACCTTGAGTTAAGCATGGAGAAGGTCAGGGGAGTCCGGATCTTGGCTATTCATTTTCTATTTTTGAGTGCTCAGTCTTGGCTTGTGCAATTCTCCCAGAAGATCCCCAAAAAGCCTGGGCATGCATTGTTTTTGAGGCTGAGTATTCGAGGGAGTGTTCTTGTGATGCTGGCAGGTGTCAGGTGCCTCCTGTGTGCTGTTCCTGCAGAGCTGCACTGGGAGGGATCTGAGTCCCCAGCCTGAGGCCCTTGGCCCTGGGAGAAGGAAATTCACTTTGCTGGTTTCATTTCCCATTTGAGAAACTGGATGTCCTGGTTTACTACCTTGGTATCCACTTACATCAAATAGACAACTGGTTCCACTCTGAAAAACAAAATCTTGATACTTTCCAGCAGATTTAGCCATTTTTAAGCTTTATTTTTGCTCCCTTTTTGCAGAGAAGAGTTATTAAAAAAATCCCTTTCAATGCAAGTAAGTGCTTTACATGAGAGCAAACAAGATTACAGTAATTCAGAGAGGAATAAAACCGTGGGGGAGAAAAGAGAGCTTTGAAGTTCATCAGTGGAAGCCACATAAAAAGCCCCCACTGTGCTGGGGAATGTTCAGGGTTCAGCTGAGCGTGGCCGTGCTGGGTGGGAGCACATCTGCATGAGAAAAACTCTGTGTCCTGCCCTGGCTGGTGTCTGGCAACCTGAACGGGGGAGGAGCAAAATCTGTGAAGCTTCACAGAGATAGTTTTCTTTTTATTTTCTCTCTTTTTTTTTTTTAATTTTTTTTTTCATTTGTTTCAGCATTTGTTGGGATTTTTTTGGTGTGCTGGGTGAAGCTGAGCCCAGGTTTTGGAGTTTCTTAAACTCTCTCAATTTTTAAAAAGCCCAAGGTATCTCCAAGAGGGAAAATAAAATACTTTGAGGAAAAGAAATGAGTAGTTCAAGAGCAAAAGGAAAGGAGCAATAGCAAAGAGCAAGGTGAGGAAGAAATAACTGCACTACAAGAATTTTGTGTATCTCTTATTCTTTCACAGGGACAAGGCAGGACCGAAAGGAAACCTTTTTTGTTTCCTTTATTTATTTAAAAATCAAAGCTTCTCTCTTTAATATAAGCTGACAATGTCTCACTTCAATTTCTGCTGCTTTGAATGAGGCTTGAACTGCCCTCCCTTCCCAAGCCCTGGGATTGTGATGCTGTAACTGAGCAGGATGAGCAGGGGAGCCAGAGCTGCTTTGGAATTTAAGGGGCACACTCAGGGCTCTGAAACTCTGCCCCAAAACCAGATCATGGGAAATGGCTGAGGAAGAGATCTCAGTTTACCTCGAAAAGTGTCTCCTTTGTTTCTCTATCAATTCTCTCCTTTTTTCCTCAGTACCTTTCCTGCCACAGAACCTGGCTCTGGGTATGACCAACTCTGCCCTCTTTGGCTTTACAAAGTCAGATCTTTGCTCATTTAACTGAAGAATTGTCACCTGCACCTTCCAAAAACTAGAAATGAACTTAAAATGCACCTTCTGAATTCTCAGCTTGACAATTCTCCCCTTTGTTTCCTCAAACTACTTCTCTAAAACAACAAAGAGCTTCTCCAAAACAACAGCCCAAGTTTGCAGTAGAAATACAGATATTTATTTCTTTTCCTCCCTGGTTAAACATTGCTGACAGGTTCAGTTACAACGACTGAGAGGCTCCTGCTTTGACATCCATTTCAGTCTGATACAGCAGCAGCAGCAAAGAATTGATCAGGGAAGAGAAGCTTTAATGGAGATAAATGAAATGCCCTGAGCTGTGGGACGACTCCAAATGGAAGAAAATGAGGGAAATGGAGCACTCCAGAGGTGAACTGCTCACCTGAGAGATCCAGAGCTGGGACATGCTTCAGACCCCCTGGGGTCACTGTAGAGAATTTTTCTGCCTTGATTTGGCCTCGCAAGGAGCTGCTGAGCCCTGTCACATTTCCTGGCCAGCAGCAGCAGCCAGGGATGACTTGTGGGGTCTCTGCATGGCTGCAGTCCCATTCAGCAGCTCACCTTTGGACTGACAATCCTTTCCAAACCCAAGTTGCTTTTCCAGGGCCTTATTGAAGCTCCATTTTTAGGGAACAAAAGCCAAGCCAAGCCTTCTGCAGGGCTCTGGAGGACACAGCTTGTGTTTAGTGTGTCCCCACTGAGCGTTTGGAGGAGCACAGATGGCTGGGGATGGCACACACAGAGACAATTAGAGCCACAGTTGTCACCAGGCACTCACGTGGGAGCTTTTACCTCTCAGCACCTTCCCTTTTCTCAGATCTCCTCTGCAGAAGTGCTGCTGGCACCTCAAGCTGCCCTTGTTGCTATTTAAACAGGGATTTGCTCACAATAAACAACAGAATCGCCAAATTCAGGTTTTCTTTGGCAGAGAGGGCTGCCTGTGCCAGGTGTCAGCATCTTCAAAAGGAGTGCAGAGCACAAAGTGTTCAATTTTATTCCACCTTTCCTAGGATTTCGTACCTATGAGCATGGCTGAACCAGAGTTCTGTGTGAGAATCAGTAAATTGTGTGTTCATGTGCCTGTTTTGCAGCCCTGCATGGGCTGTCACTCCCCATTAAAGCTCTGCATTCATGTAGCTCTGTCTGACTACAGCTGAGGAGAGTCTTGCCACCCAAATGTCATCATGACTTGTGTGTTAGCTGCCACTTCTTGAAATTCTGCATCTCCCCTGAATAGCTGCCTCGTTAATGAAGGCTCCTGACGTCAAAGGACAATTGGGCACCAGTCAAGGAGAGGAGCCAGAGCTCAGCCACAACCTTGTCTCAGTTTAGATACTGCTCCTGCTCAGCAGGCTCTGGTAAATCTCTTATCCAAGGGCCCAGCAATCACATTCAGCATAGGCAATGCAGAAGAAAAACGTGGTTTTTGTGAATTCCACCCCCAGAACAAGGTGCTGCTCCGTTTGTATCTCTGCTTGTTTGGAGCCTGCCTGAGGGGAGAGCACAGGGCCATGACCTTGAGCTTCCTAACAGCCAGCAGTGCCAGCCTGTGGGGCTGCAGGCACAAGAATATCTGTGAATCTCCCTCCTGAGAAGGCAACTTGGGAGCCAGAAAGTCAATCAAAAAGCAGCCATTACAGGAGCAGCAATTAGGTGAGGCTGGGAGTCCTTTGGAGCTAAGGTGCCTGCAGGAGCTGCTGAGGGATTTGATGTGTGAGCTACAGGGAGAAGTTCCTCAGGCTGGGACCTTTCCAGCAAGGGATGAGGTTTGGAGTTCAGCAAATACTGAGAGGGAGCTGTGAAAAGGCTGCTGAGATGGAGTGTGGGTGTGAGGGAAGGACTGAGAGCGAGGTGTGTTTGGATCCAAACCCAGCCCTGCTTCCCTTGCTAGGATCACTACTTTATTCTTCCTATGTTTTCTTTCAGCTTATTTAGATGAGGAGTTTTTTTGGGTCTGAAAACTTCCTAGGATGTCAAAAATCCCCAAACTGGATCCAGAACTCTGTAACTGCACTGCTGTGAGAGCTTGAGTGTTTTTGTTGGCTGGGAATAGAGATAAAAATCCCAGTCAGCATTAAGAGAACTCCAGGAGTTACTGCCTGTACCCACAGGCCTATTTCACACACCACAATACTCTTCTGCAAGATATATATGAGCAGAAAAATGTTCTCCCTGAACCACAAAGCCTAAACATGCCCTTATAAATTAAAAAAAAAAAGTGAATGCAAAGCAGGACAGGCAATGCTTTAATTTTCTAATTTAATTCCTACTTACAAGCTAAACAAAATTATTTTTAGAAGCCTGGGTAGTGTCATTCTGATCAAGGATGTATCAAGGTGAAGTGAAAAATCTGAATCTGCTGTCAGTGAACAATTCAGTGTCCCATAGACATTCCAAAGTTAATGTTTCAGTGAAATCAGAAATAGAAGAATCCCAGGATATCCTTGTTGGTTGGATGGTGCTCAGCCACATGGTTTTTTTCTTGTTGTTCTGTGGGATTTATGTGGCACAGAATTGAGCCAGAGGTGCTTTTCCCTTGGGGAGTCTGGGATTTGAGGCTTTTGGCTGAGCACTGGCAATGGGCTGAAGTGTGACAGCAGCACAGAGCCAAGGGGGGCATTGGGACAAAACTTTTCAAGACAAAAAAAAAGATATTTCTGCTTCAGGAAGAGCCTGCAGATCTCCCAGTGTCTCAGTTCTAGACCCAGGCAGTGCCTGTTGATGCTGCTCTCTAAGGATGAAGCTCCTGCTGCTCCTTTCCCACCTGGAATTACCCAAAGCTCGTGGCTGCTCCAGCTGTGAGCTTGGATGGGGACAGAGGCACAAAGTGGCTCCAGGGCAGGGCTGAGCACACCTGGTGGGGTGTGAGGAGCACAGAACATCAGCCCTGCACTCCTGGCTCAGTCTGGGAAACACTTCCAGGGGAACTTTAATTGCAGATGTGTGCCTGCAAAAATATTGAGGTTTTAGAGCTGTTTTCTCACAGATAAGCCTTCCTTAAACAAATGTAGTGAGAACAGACTCTGCCTCTGGATCTGGATGAGACCAACACTTGAGCAAATATTATTAATAGCTGAATTCTGGATTGTCTGGACCCAGCAAAAGATGTAGGGCAGATTTCTCAAATCCTTTCTGCATGCAGGCAGCAAAACCCTGCCTAGCTCAATGTTTGATACAGAAACTCCTCCTCTAGGACCTGGCTCGGGGGAATTTCCTTCCTCTCACCTCCTGAGCTAATAGAATAAACTTTCTGATGAACTTTATGAATACCAAATACTCAGATTTGGTCTTCAACTGCTGCTAGCAGAAGGAGTGAACAATAACAAGGCTTTTTTCATGAATTATTGCTCAGAATTGTGCAGTATTTCACTCACAAGTGCTGAAAACGCAGCTCCCTGCAGCAGGGGAGGCAGAGAGAGTGTGAGGAGACAGCTCAGCCTTGCTCCAGTTTTGCTATTTCTGCTTAAATTTCATTCTCCAGTGTCTTAACACAGCTCCCAGTCCAAGAGGCTTTAATGGAAGTGATGAACATGAGGCAGAGCTGCTCCCAAGCTTTTGATGCTTCACAGGGTTTTAAAGTGGGACTTTGCACTTGATGTGCCAGTGGGAAAACTTTGGATTTACCAAGTGTGCTCTGCAGTTAAAATATTTAGGCAAAACACTTCAAAATAATGTGCCTCAATGTCAGGTTTCTGGCAAGACATTTGCATTCAAGTCACTGAAGCAAATCACACTTAGAGATCCAAACTGCCTGATGGAATATTTAAAAAGTCTCCTTTTCCTCAGCAGCAAGTGGCTTTTTTTTTTTTTTTTTTTTAAGCTTTCACATTGTAATAAGCAATTTCCCCCTCAGGGAGATTGTTTTCAGAAGTGCTTTAAAGCAGCTGTTGCTTTAAAAACCCTGACAATAATGAATCTTGGCTTATGCTTGTAGAAAAAAGGAAATGTCAGTCCTCACACACAGACACACACCTTCCCTCTAAAACAGCGCATCAGCTTTGTCAAAACAGCTCCGAATTCAACAAACTGCATAAAATTAAACAAAAGCATAGAATCTTACACAGCATAATTCAAAATTTCAGTAAAAGGCACCAAAATCTCCGTGCACGAGCTGGGAGGAGAGCGGAGAGAGCCCAGTCCCTCACAGAGGTGACCTCATGGTCTCCCTGTATTTTTGTTTTCATTTAGCTCTGCGAAAAAAAAAGGACTTTTTCTGCCGTTTGCAAAGGGAAGGGGAGGATTATTGCCGGGTTCTTACCTCTGCTGCTGGCATAGAGGATCACCAGGGCGACGGCAGCACAAGTCATGAGGAGCAGCAGGACAGCCAGCCCGATGGCCACAAAGCTCCAGGGCTTCTTCCCAGATTTGGTCGATTTTTCCACAATATCCATTTGACTTTCTGATTTCCCCATTATTGTAACTCTAAATCGGGGAGGGGAGGGCGAGAAAGGGTTAACAGCACGGCTACATCAGGATAGGGAGAAGAAATGCATGGGGGAAAAAAAAGGAAGCAGAATAAAAGCAAGGAGAGGAAGAAAACTTCCAAATTATTACATGTATTTGTCCATTTGATTGTCCACAGATTTGCCAACCTCATTCTCCATCTCCTGTGCCTGCGTGTCTGCTCTCGGGGGGGCTCTGCTGCCCCGGGCTCTCCGTGGTGCAGTGTCAGAACTTCAGGAGCCTCTTTGGGAAGTGTGGAAAAGTCTCATGACCAGCTTGGGCAACTCCTTTCGCCCGAACAGAGGAGGAGGAGGGGGGCAAACTGCCGCCTTCCACTCCCCACTTGCAAAGTATTCAGGCTGCTGTGAAGAATTCCCTCGGCGGCGCTGGGCAGCTCTGCAGGGCTCTGTTAACAGCCGAGGAATCCGAGCTGGGATCCTTCCAGGTGCGAGCGCCCTGGAGCGGCTCCGCGGGCAGCGGCGATGCAGGACGGGGACAGCGAGCGGCTCCGGGGACACGGGGCAGCTCCCGGGGGCTCTGCGAGCCTTCTCCGAGCCATGCTCAGGGTGGGGAGCTCAGCCCCGAGCCCTTCCCAGCTCCGGGGAGATGCTCCGGGGGAGGAGGGGGTGGGATGGGCTGGTGGCGCTCCGTGCTTCTCCCGAGCTGCCTCCAGGGAGTGTGTTATCCCTGCGATGCCCCCCGGTTATTCGGAATGCTCTGTGCTTCTCCCGAGCTGCCTCCGGCTCCCCGGGATGGTTATCCCTGCGATGCCCCCCGGTTATTCGGAATGCTCTGTGCTTCTCCCGAGCTGCCTCCGGCTCCCCGGGATGGTTATCCCTGCGATGCCCTCCGGTTATTCGCAGGAGAGGTGGGAACCTGCCGGAGCTCTCTGGCTTCCCAGAGCTCCGGGCAGCTTTGGGGTGGGATGAATGGGATGTTTGATTTATGGGTTGTTGCAGGCAATGCACACAATTCCTTTATGGAAATCTGGCTGGGAACAACTGGGAAAGGCAGGGAAAGCAAAGGAAGGGTAGGCGTGTGATTTCCCTTGGGTTTTGTTTCACTCTGCTCCAGAACTGACTTCGGGATGAGGGAGAAGCAGGTTGGTGCTGGGGGTGTTTTCCCCTGAGCTGCCAGAGTTCATTCACACTTTACAAATGTTCAGGTTGTGCCTCCGAGTTTTGTGTGAGTTCAGGAGGAGGTGCTGGGGGCAGAGCAGGGATTCCTTTGAGGCTGCTCGCTGGGAATGGACACACAGTGTTCCAAGAATAGGGAACAATGAACACCAGTTCCTCCTGCCAGGAGCCCGAGTCTCCTCTCCCAGTCAGCACTCTGCCTCCAAATCCCTGCGAGAATTTCCTAATTTCCTTTCTTCTTCTTTTTTTTTTTTTTTTTCTCCAAAGTCATGTTATCTCAGGCTTCTGGCAAGTGTGAAGGCAGCAATTCTCATCCCACCAGCTGAGGAGGAGTAGGAGAACACAGGGATGTGAAATGCACACGTGCTCGTGCAGATCCTGCGTGTCCATATGGGAAACAGAGCTGCAGAAGGCAGGGTCACTTCTAAGCTATACATGTACAAAGCTATACATTTAATTAGGATTTAAGTGATCTCTCATTTCTGTTTGCAGAAATCTCCACAGCTAAGAAAGCTGAATTTCTTGTGTTTATGGGAGTCTTTCTGGTTGCTGAGCAGTTTTGCTCTGAGTAGGATCTACCTGGCTGAGGTCCATGATACTGCAATAGGCAGGTGCCTCACAGGACTTATTGTGGTAATTTTTGTAGATTTAATGGAGTTATTTTTGTAGATTTAATGTGGGGGTTTTTTTGAGATTTAATATAGTTATTCTCATATATTTAATGTATTTATTCTTACACCATGGTTATAAGACACTGCAGGGCATTATTTTGCCTATTTTAGAGGAGGAGAATCAAGATGCCAAGAATCCAAGAGCTTTACTCCTTCTTCTGTGCTAAGTAAAAAAACAAAACAACCCAACTCATACAAACAACCCAACCAAACTCAAATAAACCCCTAATTTTCTACGTGAGGAGCAGCGGCAACTGTAAAGGACATATTTGCAGAATCATTAATTTTGATTGTCCTGAGCAACTTTGTGTGGTCACTGGAATGGAGCAATCCATCATCCTGACAGTGCAGCAAGGTCCTCGTTCTGGTCATTGCCTCGAAGAGGACAGAGCTGCTTTGATTTCTGACAGTCTCAGGATCACCTTGGAGCCTCTGCAAAGGCAACTCGATGCTGCAAAGTGGAATGGGGTTGCTTTGTTATTTATTTCCCCTTAAATCTCACATTCAATTAAATTATTCATAATTTAATCACTGCCTGCAGAAATTCTCATCTGCTGGTGCACTCCACCATCCATTAGTGCCTTATTTTACAAAAGAGATTAAAAAGCTTAATCCCTCATTGCAATCCTGCAATGGTGAACACTGGGCTGGGCATTTCTTCTTCCAGACATTTAGGAGCAGTGGGGGTTTTCAGCTCTTGGAAAACATATTCTCTCCCCAAAGCAATGTAGATGCAAAACACATGAAGCAATGAGGCCTTTGCTGTTTGGGTTGGGCCACTTTGAAAGGATTTCCCCCTTTTTGCTTACTTTGTAACTTTGCAGAGGAGGTTCTCCTGTTACCGGAATTTGGAAGTGTAAAGAGCTCGCAGGGGCAGGGTTACAGCTTGAAAAAAGCCTCAAATCTGGGATTTTTCCCCTTGGATCCTGCAGGGATGGGGCTTGAGCAGCCAAGCTGCATGACTGCCTCTTTGTGGGATACCCCACATAGGAGTATTTACTCAAAAGGTGCTTCCCCAGGCACCAGGCATCCCAAACTGCACAGAACTACTGAAAACAGAGAGGGAACAGCTCTGGGGTTTTATTCAGTGCTTTTCTTCTGGGGAAAAATTCTCAGGTCCTTGGGGAATTTATGGTCAGAGGGCTCCAGCCCTGGACAGCAAATATTTGAGCTGGTGCCTCACTTGTCTGGGAGACTGCACTTGAATAGTTTTGCTTTCGTATTTCCCCTGAGAATCTGGAATAACCATGGCTGTACCTGGGACACTGAGCTGGCATGAGACTATTCAAGGATATTTTTACCTTGCTCAGAAGTTTAGTTTCTGTGTCCTAGTTGCCACAATGTCAACTTGACCTTCAGCTCCTCCTTTAGGAGGAATTGATTCTGAAGATAGAAATTGTCAGGAGTTGTGCGTTTTTTTCCCTCTCCCTGTGTTTATTTTGCCACTGGTGATGTGAGCCTCAAAAGCTTTGTGCTTATGAGAATATATGAGAACATATAACCTAAAATTATATATATATATATGCACCTAATATTATTGTATCAGAATATATTACCTCCTTTAGTTGCCTGCCTGATTTTTGCAGTTTTTAGTCTGAGTATTGATGTGATTCAGTGCTCTGGGTCACCTGAATAGATGATCCATGGTTGCTGCTCCTTGTCTGCTCCCAGAAATGCAGGGACTGGATGTGCAGCAGGGCAGTGATTTCCCAGCTGGAGCTCTGGGGTTCTCCTGCAGGAATTAAACAGCTCCACCAAATGTAAAAACAACTCCATGTCCTAAAGCAATCTGAGCCAAGCAGCATCTTTAGTGTGATTTGTTTTAAGAGTTGTTGCCATGGAAACAAGGTCTCCATCTTTATCCTTATAGACTGATCCATAGTGAGATGTGAGGGAAATTCTCTTACCTCTGGATGTCAGGGTTTGTAGTCTGCCCTGAATCCTTAGCCTGTGCAAAAAAAATATTGATCTGAGGCAGTCCTGTGTGAGTGGCAGTGCAATTCCAGATCTGGAGTCACTTGTGTGTGAGCTGCAGGTCAGAAATCACCAGCTCCTGGTGTGTGAGGGGCAGAGGTGTGGGGAGCAGCTCCAAAACTCCTCAGAGACTGCTTAAAATCTCTTCTCTTTTTGGTTTTAGTCCAATAAAGAGCCACGAGTGTGGAAAGAGCTGTTACCTGTTGTCATCTGGGTATCAATGTTCAGGTTACAGATATAAAGATCTATTTCTTCTGTGCATATATAATAATCCAAACAGGAAAACTCACCTGAACCAAGATTTATAATGCATGTGTAAAATGGTCAGTTTAGTAACCAGAACAGTGTGCATTATTCCACTCAAAATGTCAGTAAATGAGATTAGACACTTTTAACTTAAACCCAGAAGAAAATCTGAAGCTCTAGGGTGACATTAAAACAAAAAAGCCCAACCCCACAGCCTCACCCCAGTGAATCAGCAGATGCCTGGCTCCAGGACAATGGCTGCATGTACCCTGTGATTTATTGTGGCAGGGATGCTGCCCACAGAGGAGAACTCATTGTGCTCACAAATAATGGGTTTGTCTCTGAGAGCCAGCAGAACCCTGTCATCTGTCAGCCAGCAGAAAAGAAATAAAGCTCAACATTGAAATATCTTCTTGGAGCAGGTTGGCTGCCAGCTGTGTGGGGTGGAAATAAGTCCTGGCAGAGGCACATCTGAAACAGTTTAGAATTGGGAAAACCTCGAAGTTTAGGTGATGTTTCAAAACTCTTCTCTTGCTCTCCCGTTAGAGGTGAGCATCTTTGGAACACCCTCAGAATTAAAAACTCTCAGACATCAATGCTGTTATGCAGGAAGGGTGCAGTGCCTGCTGCCCTGAGTTTTTTGGGTGCATTCACTGCAGAGAGAAGGAGGTAAAAAGGTGAAGGTGTCTTACCTGGCTCTTGTGGAGGAGCTTTTTCAGCTGCAGAGGTGCCTCGAGCAGTTTCTGGGATGGAACTGCACTGTTTGTGTTTTCTGGCACTCAGAAATAAATGTTTATTCATGTTCCCAGCGCTGATCCCCTCCCAGGCTCTCCCCAGGAATGGGATTGCAAAGTGCTGTGCCCAAATCTCCTCCTCACTCGCATGCAGGTGGCTCCCAATGCCCAATAAATTAAATGCTCTGCTCTGAGACTCCTCAGGGAGATTTAACCCCTTCCAACGTGTCTGAAATCACTTGGTTTTGTGTCTAGACTGGAAAATAGGTTGTGTAGCAGAGCTGCCTTTAAGAGGACAAGGTGATTTCCTGGCTTCTTAGCATTTGGAGAATTCTCTTCTATTACAGTAATTAATTCTTAGGAAAGTTCTCATTTTCCATGAGGTGCTTTACCTTTTTCCCCAAGAGGTTTTTCAAGACTCCTGGAATGCAGTGTCTCATTTTCACACTAAATTTCATCACTGTAATTATTTCAGTGTTGCAATTATATTCTTAATGAAAAAAAAGTGCTTCAAAACTACATGCACATGACTTGGAAGTTATATGTTTGCATTGCTTTGCTCTATAGGAAGACAGAATCCAAACAAAATAAATCTCACATATTTTATCTTAAATTATTTTCAGTTACAGAGCACATGCAAGTTTCAGCTTTTCCATTAAATGTACTGCTTTTAAAAATGACAAGGAGATAATTCCTGTTTCCAAGGAAAGCTGTTCAGCCCAGTTGAAAAGTTAGAGTATATAACCCTAGTCCTGTATTTAAACACCAGGCACACTTTATTTAATGCACAGAAGTCCAGGCCATAAAATCCTCTTCAATAAATTATTACAGTTGATTTCAGCAAGACTGTGAAGTCCTGGATTATCAAAATCCTTAGAATTGTGCTTAACTTTCAGCAAACTTCCCATTTTCACCCAGCCCTTACCTTTTCCTTGCATTCCCACTGGCAAGGAATGCTGTGGGGGAAATCAGGAGCTTGGCATCCCTGCATGGACAATTGGAGTGTGGGGGTGGTTGTGGCAGAGCAGGAGCTGCAGGGCAGGAGGCAGAGTCTGGACATTTTTTCATGTAATAGCTGCTGAAGGTGCCTCAAATCCCAGAATCCCAGGATGGTTTAGGTTGGAAGGGACCTTTGGAGGTCTCCCAGTCCAACCCCCTGCCAAGGCAGGGTCACTTGGAGCAGGTGGCACAGGGAAGCCTCCAGGTGGGTTTGGAATGTCTCCAGAGAGGGAGACTCCACACCCTCCCTGGGAAGCTGTTCCAGAGCTCTGCCACCTCCATGGAAAGAACTCTTCCCCAGGCTGAGGGGGAACTTGTTGTGTTTCAGTTTATGACCATCACTCCTTGAATTTAGGATTAGGAATGGGAGCTGGCTCTGGGGGTGCCCTCAGAGGAGGGTTGGGATCCCAGGTGCAGCTCTGTGGCTGCAATTTCCCATTGGGGACAGTTGGTTGCCTGTGGTTCCCTTTGGAATGGGCAGCTCTGGGTGGCTCCTCGTGCAGCAAAGCCTCTGGGGCTCAGGCAGGCAGGGACAGGCCTGCACCAGGGATCTGAATGTCTTTATTATTTCTCAGCCCTTGCCTTTGTCAGCCAGGCAAACACAGAGCCTGAGCCGGGGCTGGATCCCGCGGGATGCCAGGGAGGTTTCCTCGTCCCCACTGAGGGTCTGTGCCAGGGACAGCTGTGCCAGTACCTGGGTGGGTGTCACACAGGGCAGGGGCACGGGCTGGGGACAGGGGACAGGGGCCAGGGGCTGGGGACAACGTGCAGCTCTTCTACAGCAATGCAAAGTGTACAAATAATGTCATCTTCAAAGCGCCGTGTACCCGGAACTAAGGGGTGCTGACAAGCATCTGAAAGAGAGAATTATCCCCATTTTACAGATGAAAGGGAGTCACACAGAGAATCAAAGTCAAGATTAGATTAATAGACATTGATGCCAGAGGAGCTATTATGTCTTGTCTGGCATCTGGCAGAACAGAGTGGAGAATTTCACACAGATTGCTCCATTAAATCCCTAATCTCTGTTTGTGCTTAGGAAAAGACCTCCAGAGCTGACACAAAGGCACTGCACCACCTTCAAGTAATTTGCTCGTGGGGCACTATGGGAAGTTCACATCCTATCCCAGTAGGAGTTTATTTAACTTCCTGGTGCCTCAGCTAATTTTGTTTGAATAATATTTTTAAGAGCTCCCCCCATATCACCTGAAATCTCCTTTGCATTTGTGCTCCCTTGAGATAATGATGGATAATGATACTTTTCACATGGGAGACAAGGGGCAAAAGGATGTTGGAGTGGGAAAAATTTAATCTTGATAAAAGAATTACTTTTTTTTTCCAGTGGGAGTAATCAGTCACTGGAGGGACATGATAAGGGACATGATAAGGTCCCCATCACTGGAAGTTGACAAGGTTTCCCAGACTGGGCAGGGTGCAGGATAATCTTATCTAGGATCCCTTTGCCATGGCATGTTGGCTTTCATGACCTTTTGATGTCCCTTCCAACCTGGGCTGTTCCATGATTCTGTGTAAAAGGTTTTGTGGATAGGAATTGATTTTAGTGTGTGCTTAAAAGTTGTGTTGCATCAGGTCTGGGGGTCCAAATCCAGCCCCAGTTAGAGTCAGCATTCCCAGCTTCCCTGCTGAGAAGTGATTTGGATCCTTCCAAATGACACAGTCTCTTCTGAACTGTCAGTTCCGTGGCATTTTCCTCTACATCTCTGCTTGATGTGTGATTATACTGCAGTTCATCAGGCAGGTTTATTAGGAGACTTAATTAGATTGCATTAGCTGGCATTTAAGGCATCCAAACCAGTCGAGAATGCAATCAATTAAAACATCCAAGCACATTAATGGTGTGGACACAGGGCAATTGATGGAGATGGCTAATTACCTGTTTACTTCAGGAAGCAGATCAAGAATGGCCAAATGATGCAAGAAGAAAAGAAACAACAATGCAAAACTCCTGCTGGCAAGGCTGCAAAAGTGAGCACATGGCAAGGTGTGATTGTTTGCATTGTTAAAGTCTAGAGGAAGAGAACAAACCCTGCACTGTGACAGGCACACAGAGGTGTTCCCAACCATTGCAGATTTGAATGTGCCTGCCAGAGAGCACATTGAGCACATTCCCAGTGCTGCAATGTCTCATAATGGCACATCTGAGGTTTCTAAGCAATCAAGAAGCTCTCTGAGATGGTCATTTCAAGTGGGGAAATGCTCATCCCTGTCACTTTTCCATTTCATCCACTACTGATCTGGATCTGAGGCTGGGGCTCCGTGGGGACTCCAGGTCCCTCACTCTGGGTGATGCCCAGGAAGTGTTTTTGGTGTCTGTAACACCGACCTGGAGATGAAAGCACAACTGAGGGGCATAACAAAATGCAAAGCAGGGTGGAATGGAATCATTAACATCCTCCTGTGCTTCCTGCTCCCTCCTACAGCCCCCCTGTGGCTTTACAGCTAAAATCTCACATTTACTGGTGCAGGAATGAGAAATGCAAACTGATTATCACATACTGCTCTTCATTTCCTTTACAGTCCAGGGGGAAATTCTTATTCTCATTCATTCTCTGCAGTCAGGACTTCTTGGGGTTGTGTAGAGAACACACAAACACAACAATGATCAGGTTGGATGGTGACACACCTAAAGCCACAGCTGCTCTGGCACAGAACAAGTCTCCAGTGGCACTCAGGGACACAAGGGAGACTTTCCAGGGCCTCCGGGAGCTCTTGGCTATGCATCATGTGCCCAAGATAGACTTTGGAAGTGAATTCATTGAAAATTACCTGGTTGCACATGCCTCAGAGGTGTAGGTTCCACACCTGTATCGAGGTGTGGGACCCAGAGGGTTGGTGGCACCAGGCTGTGACATCAGGGAGGGCCAGGACAGAAGCTGTTTTCTCACTTTCTTATTTTTCTCAACTGCTGGTTCATTAGTGAGGAACTAAAACCAGCACCACTGTGATCACGAGTGGTTTCCACTCTCTGCTGACCTCTTTGGGACTGGCTCATGTTCTCCATTTGGGGTGGAAATTTGTTCCCCACATGTCCTCAAACATCCCCAGCTGCTGAGAGCTGCAACCAGCAGTGTTTATTTCCTGCCCTCCAGGCACTTCTGGGAGCCAATAAACCACTGCTCCTGTGCTCAGGGCTGCCTGTGCCCTGTGGGCAGGTGAAGATTCTGCAGCATTGACAGAACAAATGGATATGGAAAAGTCATTCCTGAAACCCACAGCAGGAGCAGGAGGGAAAAGAGTGTCCTGAATCCCACAGCTTTGGAATGCTGTGCCTCCTAAATAATGAACTGCTTTTCTTGAGGTGCCACTGAGTAATGGCTGAGTGAACCAGCAGATCCCAGCACAGACCAGCGTGGCTGAGATCCAACTGAAGCAGCCAAGGCTCTGAAGGCAGTGATAATTTCATGTAACACATTAAATTCCTGGTGACAGCGACTCCTCGGAGCCCTGGCAAATTGGAAACTGCTGGGTGCAGGAGGAGGACCACGATAACACAGTTAATCTTCTGCAGGGGCATGATGGCAAGAGAAATGGCTTTTAGATTAGCTGCCATTAGAGTGAAACATCTGCCCCTGCCAGCCAAGGGGACTGTCCTCACTTGGGCACAAGGAAACTCATTAAATTCCTGGGTTTGCATGGCTCTGATCCAGAGCCACACTCCCACCACGCTCTAAAGCTGGGACTCACAATGACTTGGGCTGGAAGGCAGGAAGATGAATTCCCTGGAGATGTGTCAGCTTCCAAAGCAGCTGCAGACGTTGGTTCAAGTGTTTAGATTCCCTTAGTACCTGGAGGCACACAGCAAAGTGAAATAGGAAAAATTAATGGGAGTGATGGGGTTTCAAAGGAAATGAAACCTTCTGAGATCAGAAAAGCTCAAAGTTTAGCTCTGCCTCAACTCTGAGGAAAAGCTTCCAGGGGAATATTTAATTCCAAACACCTTATCATCATTTCTAAACTGTTCTTTGCCTGCTGGACTGCAGAGGTCAGGAAGCTTCCCTTGTCTAACTCTATTTGTGATGTAAATATTCTCACATCTGATTTTCCTTCCACACACTTAGAAGGAATGTGGAATGCTTCAGAGGGGCAAGCCTGGCAGGGCACTGTCTGTGCAGGAGCATTCTCAGCCATGATTTCACAGTTTGCTTTCACTGTTCATAACCTGGTGGTGATGTGCAACACAGTTATTAAAGTTGCAGAATGCTTTAAAGCAGCAAAATTCATGTAGAGCAAAGAAATAGTTGGAAGTGACTGTATAGAGCTCAGAGCTGAATAAACTACAGATATTTAAGCTGTAATTAATTAATGACTGCAGCCTCAAGCTGGGTTACAAACAGGTACCCAGTTTCACCTTTTATTAGGCTGTATTTTCTTCTTGATTACATTAGTCTTGATTAATATAAATATATTTAAATTCTTCACAGCTGTGTGACATTTACAGCAGAATTCCATCAGGGTATGTCCTAAAGCACATTGTACAAGGAGCAATAAAGTTCCTTTTCTAAGTATTTAACCTTGGGCTGCTCGCACTGAGGGAGGGAAGGTCTCAAAGCAGTGGGAAACAACTCCACAACCCCCATGAATTTCAGCTTAACATGAAAGAAATGTACAGAAAAGATCACTGCAGGTTTTCCAGCCAGATTCTCCAAGCCAGAAGTAGAACCAATTTTTTATTTATTTTTTTAGAAAATGGCTTTTCTCTAAGCATAGAATTGTGGCCTGGCTTGGGTTGGGAGGGACCTTAAAGCCCATCCAGCTCCACCCCTGCCATGGGCAGGGACACCTCCCACTAGCCCAGGTTGCTCCAAGCCCTCTTCTAGAAATTGTTTGGAGGAGTAAGAACACAACAGAGAAATGAAGAACAAATCAGAGGCTTAGGCACAGGCAAAGGACTTTAGTGGGCACAGAAAGAGGAGAGGGGAAATAAAAAACCCAATTAAAATGCTGATGAGAAGAGTCAGGAGCTGCTGGGAGAAGCAGCCATTTGTCAAGGCCATGAGGAATAGGCAGGGACCTGAAAAGGAATTTGCCTGTGGTCCTTATTGTTAAAGAAATATTTCTTTAGGAGCAATAAATGCATTCTATCAGAATAATACATTGCTTAACAGTAAGAATAGTCCAAAATCCCCCAAACTTCCAGACTAATGGAGGGAATATTGCCCTGGGAGACAGCACAACTGCATTGTCTTCCCAGTGCTTTCCATTGTCTGAAAAACGTGGGCTATCCTGATTTTACATAATGGAAAGGCTTCCAGAAAAAATTCCAAAGCCCTAAACAACCACTTCTCAAAAATTTCTCGAGACACAGAGAAGTTCCTGTCTGTTGGTTACTACTTGAAGGAAAAAATGAGCAAAATTATCTTTCTCAGCTTGCAAATGGAGCCAACAGTTGTTCAAGGATATAATTTCATGCTTGGAAAGAAGCTATCCCACAATATCTTGATGCTCATTAGGGGGAAAAATCCTCATCAGTGTCACTAGGATTAAAATCAAATTGGAAGGGCAAGAAGCCCAGTGTTACCTGTGCTCTAAGGGCAGGAAAAAGGAGTGTGCAGAGGAGAGGAAAAGGTGGAAGGTTCCAGGTGGTGTCAGTGCTGTGGGTTGATCCCATGGCTGCTGAATGAAGTTCCACCCTGGAATGTTGCCTTTGAGACAACAATACAACAAAAAAGAAAATGCTGCCTCTTCCCTTTCATCCTAATCAAAGCAGCAGAGCTGTCCTCAGCATTGCTTTAATCTTTGTTTTCAGCAGTAGTTTCTGTTTTTCTCCATGGTTGTATTATCACACTCCAAAAACATGAGGACAACTCCCTTGGAGCAGCCAAAACAAAGAGAGCAGATGCTGCTGGGCCCCATCTGGACTGAGCTGAGGGCTCCTATCCCACAGGTGAACCCCCAGGGATGGACCAGCACTGCCTCTGGGCAGTCCTGAAAGCAGGAAAACAGAGCCAGGAGAGCAGGAAAAGCCCTCCTGAGCAGGCCAGGGGCTGATTCCTTACTCAGCAGGGATGAGGAGGAAGGAATGCTGCAGCACTGAGAGCAATCCCATCGTGGATGCTGCCTCCAACCTCCTGTTTGTGTATCACCACTTCTGGATGAGCTCCAGGGCTGCCTCTGAGGTTTGAACAGCCAGGAGGAGTGTGAGGGATGGAATTCAGCAGCTCTGGCAGACACCCCAAGCAGAAATGATCTCTGTTATCTGCCCAGAGAACAGAGACATGGATCTGGGAATGCAGGTGAAGCCTGGAGCGGAGCTGCCTGTGTGCCCTGGGTATCAGGGCAGGAGTCCCTGGAGTGGGTGTTTGATGGCTGTTGAGTCTCACCCTTCACCTCATCTGTTATTTCACTGTTCCCTGCAGCAGTAAAAGAGTTGGTTTGGTGTTTGTGCTGCCCCATCCCTGATATTGGTGCTGATCATGGTGAATCCACTGCATTCCCACAGGGAATCCTTCCATCCAGGAGTGGGGCAGGAGAGGGATGTAACACAAATGGTCCTTCACAAACACCTTACAGGAGCTATTTTTGACTGATCCTTTTGACTGGCCCATAAAAATAAGGCAAATTTATAGAACAGTGCATTTTAAAGCTCATCAAATACTAGCTGGGAAATGCAGGATTATTATTCATGAGCTGCAGGTGATTTGAATGTTTTCCTTCAGGACGACTGGAACCCCTGTTGGAATTTATTCAGTTTAGCCAGAAAAAGAGACTTTTTCACAACAGGGAGTTTACATAATCCACAATAATTTTAAGGAATCCTGAATGCTGCAATTTGCTTCTTTTTTTCCTCATAGCTGTCTTAGTCAGTTTTTTTTCTCTGCCTGAAACTTTCTACTCCTAATTCTGCTGTCGCATGTTCAGTGTCACATCTGCTGCATATTTATCATGAGCTTCTCATCTTTCTTATCTTTCTCATCTTCCTTATCTTTCTCATCTTCCCCTCATTCTTGCAGCCTCCCAAACAAACCAGAAAGCAATCAGACAGCAGAAAATCCCCCAACAGAGAAATCAATGTATGCTACAGCTCGATGCCTCTCTTTTGAGTCTTGCTCTCAGCCTCTGGAGCTCAGTACTTTTACCAATTTTGAGCCCATAGTCTGTGATTTTCCAGGCCTCTTCATAATGCTGCTTTTCGAAGTTATTCTGTGCTACTTTGTGAAAGGTTTTGGTTAAAGTTTCCCTGCCAGGGCAGTTTGTGATGGTGCCCAGGGCCAGGGGCTCGTCCAGCTGCAGGGCCTCCATGTAGTGCTGCACTGCTGCCTCCTCCTCAGCCAGGGCCAGCAGCAGGAAGCCCTGGCAGCAGTGGTCCCCAGCCTGTGTTTTTGGGCTGTTGCAGCCATGCCCCTGGATCACTTTCTCCATGTCTTTCAGAGCTCTCTCATATTTTTTCAGGTGCATCAGGCAGGCTGCTCTGCGGCGCAGGTACCTGGGGCTGTCTCTGCTGGCCAGCACAGCCAGGCTGTGATAGCCCAGAGCCTTCTCGTAGTGATGGCTTTTCATCAGCACCTTCCCTTCCTGGGCTGCTGCCTGTGGGGACAGAGTTCATCTGTGTTAGTTAGTAAAGGGGGAAAAAATAGGGGAATATCTCAACTGGACTGGTCACAGACACAGACACAAAGAAATCTTAGTTATTTTGTCAAATTGAAATTGTATCTAGCTGGAGAACTAGTTATTGGTGTGTTTTTTGCACATAGATAAGATATAAAACTCCTGGATCACTGAGCATTCGCTGTTATCTCAGGAGATTCTGGACTCCTTTGTTTCTGCCAGAATTTCTTCTGAATTCATTTACATTCCTGAGGAGTGATGAACAAAATGCTGCCTGGACCAACCTCCCCAGATGCTGCCCCACAGGTGCCAGTGCTAAAAAATGAAGTTTTTTGTCTCTACTGGATCTTACCCAAGCTGTAGAAAAAGAAAAGGCCAACTGGTGGCTTTGCTAATTGTTAATCTTGAGTGCAATTTGAACTCTCTGCCCTCATCTGAAGGGAAAAACAACAGCAAGAAAATAGAGAAGGCAGAAAGAACCACACAATTTTTGGGTTCGTGGAGGTCAATAAAGAAAACTCCATTAGAACTATTTGCCTCAAATGGATTTCTCATTATTTCCCTTCACTGGTAATAAATAAAGCTTTTAACGTGCTGCAGCAGAGTGAATATTCAAGTTACAAACAAGGCTGCCATCAGCAGCTGAGGGCTTACAAAAGGCTGAGCCAAACAAGGAGGCTTCAAGCAAAGGATAAATGTTTCCATCCTCCTCATTTCATTTCCTCACCCTGAACTGGATGCAGAAATCCAGTTAGCCCAGCCACTGTCTCAGTAGCCACCCTTGGCAGCCAGGTCAGGTCCTCCACTCTCTTTGTGTGCCCCTTTTATTTTGGCTGCCTGAGTTTAGGATTGATTGCTGTCTGCCAGGGCTGAGGACAGCAGGCTCTGCAGGAAAGGGATCAATACTGCAGGGCAAGTCACAGCACCTCATCTGAGAGCAGTGGCATGGAATAATTCAGCTTCTCCTCATGGTTTAAGAGCAATTCTGCCCCAGTTATTTTGTTATAAGGCATATAATATATATATTTTTGCTATTTTAGTTGACAGAGTCGTATTTATGAAAAAGTCTCTCAGCAATAGGAATAGGACCTCTCCCCAAATAGTCCCAACCCCTGGCTTTAACAATTCTGGCCATGAATTTTCAGGCAGCCTGTCCAAACCCATCTCAGATGTTTTGTGTCATCAAAGAGCAGCACAACTACTTCATCCTTTGAAATGTTTTTTAAGGCACCCACTCAATGCAAGTGTCCCCTCAGTGGCAGGAATCTAACAGGGATCAAGGTGGAATTGCAGCTGCTTGAGGAACATCCTGGCAAGAGAAGGTTTTGTTTTTTTCTAGAAATTCCAGAGTTCTGGATCACATTGTTCCAAGGAACGCAGCACAATGCCTCAAAATACCTTGTGTTTGTGTAGTTAAATTGTCATTTTCAGCCTCTAAGGTGCACTTGTTGTCTCAGAGGCAGAAGGAATCCCATTTGTTGTTGTGCTGAATGATGAATCTGATGCCAGAGTGCTCTTACCTGGGGCATTTGGGTTATTGCACCACAGGCAATATTGCATTTATTCACTGAGCCACTGCTTTGACTCCTTCATGTTTCCCTGAGAGTCCCCAAATCAAGGCATGAGATTCTGCATTTCTTGTCAGACTTGGAAGAAAAAAACATCTGAAAAGAAAGGATTCACTTTCATCCTTACTGATGGAGCAAGGCTGGGCAGTTGCATTCTGGGTTCTCTTTTGGCTCTGCCTGGCTTAAGGGACCTGAGCTGGGACATTTTTGTTGTGTAACAGAGAAGGATTAAGCAGCAACTTGGACATTATCTCCTAAAAAAGATAAAGATGAAAACCAGGCTTATGGAAAGAAGGTTTAGAAGGACATGGCACAGCTGGGTTCAGCTGCTCCCTGCACGTGGCCTTGGAGAAGCATTTTGGTCATCAGCCTCATTGAAGGTGACCTGGAAGGGCAGGAAAATCTGTGGAATCCATTCCAGGGAAGCTCGAGTCCAACTTGTCACTAAAGGTTTGATTTTGGCTTCCAGACTGAAATAATTCAGGTGCCATCTGGAAGGGGCCATGAGGGGAGCCCTGGATTCCTGGATTAGGTCTGTGTGTTCATTTCTTTCACTGTTCACCTCACTGAGTGATAAAGAACTGAACATACACACATTTTTGTGGCATTTTTGGTTCCAGTCCCTAGGGACAAATCTTATAATTTAACCAAGGTTCAACTCCTTAGAAAGAAAAAGAGTGAGGAGTTGACTGGACATGGAATTATGGCCAAGGGTGAGTCCCTGAGCAGTAAATCCCAGCAGATGGAGTGATAAACTCTGAGCTTTGGGAGAGGCTTGGGTGTTTTCAGAAGGGTTTGGAGCAAGCCTTTCCTTCTCCACCTGCATGTGCCATGAAGGGCATGTGGAATGGCAATTTCACCTGATTCTGGCACAGACCATGCAGGTTTGGAGAGCCTTTTTGTAGGAATTTGGATACCCAGAGAAGCTGCAGCCCTGAGGATCTGTGTGAGGGGTTGGGACTCAGTTGTGCATTTACCCCCCGAGTTAGGAAACCCAAGGCTTGAAGCTGCACTAGCAGCAAGCAAACTCCCTTCCTCTGACCTTTTGAAGCTTAATAAATCTTTCAGATTTCTATTCCCATGGGACTCTCCCAGTTGTTTACAAATTTCTCAGCATGGGACCCCTTTGGCTATAAATAATGGGAGAATTTTATTGCTTTGTTTTCCATGAAAAAAAAAAAAAGAGTACATCAAGGAGCTCTCTCCTTCCTCCACCCTTTCCTATTCAGCTTATGGAAAACTATTTTTAGCTGTTCTACCTAGCTCCAGGATAATGATGACACGTTTTTAAAATGCCTGTAATTCCAAATACTCAAAAAACAATGTGGCAGAAATGCTTTAGTGCTGGAGTGCTGGTTGCAAACTCTGAACTCTCCTTTTCCTACCTGGGAAATGAAGGTAGCAGAGTAGGAACCATGGCAAAGTTTGGGCATCATTGGGAATTTATGCACTAATTCTGTCTGTAAACTTTCTTAACTTTGCTTTTACTGAGATCTTCCTTTCACAAACTGGAATAACCTCACAGACAAAAGGAATTGCTGCTTGGGAAATCCTTTGAGACACTGGGCAGGTGGATGAAACAATTCCTTCCCCACCCCAGAGAGCACACACTCATCCCCTGGTCACAAAATACATCTAAAAACCCTCAGGTGCTTGAGTTCAAACATTTATTAGTTGAACAAAAGCACAAGATGAAAGAGAGCAATGCTGGTTTTTTTTAAACTTCCAACACTGGTATTGAGCTGCAGTTTTGCAATCAGCCTGGTCACACCTCTTGTCTCAGGCAGAGGAATCTCTCATGATAAACAAGCCACAGTGAGAGGTTTTATTTCAGCCACAGCTGCCAAAAAGAGACAGAAAAAAGCTCCTCTCCCATTTTAAAGGCTTCACTCATCTGTGGCACCAATGGGCTCTCACACATCTGCGCAGTGCAAGCAATACAAAAGTTAGTTTGTTTTTTCTTCTCATTTTTCTTTTCTTATTGACAGCAAAGAACATCCCTCCCCTCCTGTGTCACCTCAGGAAGCAGCACGGATGGACTGGGCTCTGAGGCTTCCCCACAGAAGGAGGGATGTGGCAGCAGGGGAAATTCAGCTGTAAAATGTGTCTTCATTTACAGACACCTCCTTAGGGCCTCCCTAGTCACAGTCTCAATTGTTCCTTTATCAGCTTTCTAAAGTGGAAGATTGCAAATTGCCTCTGAAATCTACCAAGTCTCCCCCATAAGACTGAACTTTTTACATTATTTAGAAGAGGTGCTCTCTTCTCTGTAATGGGCCATGTCTGGGGACTGGTAAATTAATACTTGTTTACTTATATCCTCCTGCTGTTCTGTTAAAATACATTCCAAGGGCTCCTCTTGCTGCATTAAGGATATCAGCATGTTGTTTGTTTTATAACCTGGGAGAGAGCATAACAATATAGCTTCTCACCAGGGTGCACACCAGCAACAAATTGAATAAAAGGAAGCAAACTGATTCTCAGAACACAGAGCTTCTGGATAATCAGAATTGCAGATGCTTGGCTGAGTGTTAAAACTCTTTGCCATCAATCTGACCTTGTCCTCTCTTATTATTGGAGATACTTTCTGGGTGTACTTTGGGGGAGAAACTTGAAAAAATCCTGGATAAGAAGTAGCTTGGAGGGACCAGAGCAATGTAACATTGTTGTTGAAACTGGCCTCAAAGTCTTTCATTGTATAAAAACGTGAACACACTAGAAATCCTGAATGTTGCACAAAAGAGCAAGAAGGATGGGAGCATTTAATGTCACAGAATTGAAATATTAGTTTCATTTCACCAAGAAAATGAACAAAACATGATTCCCCCTTCGCCAGGGTCCATCCCTGAGCTCCATGTATCCTCCAGAGTACAGCACCAGCAGAGATCTTGGTAAATTCCTACCTCCTGCCCTGAATATTCCCTGAATTTCAGCGTAGGCATCACCAGGTGTCGTGCCAGGGAGACCAACAAGGAATTCTGAGTGCTCAGCTGTGGCAATGATGGATTATCAAAGACTGATCAAGGTCACTGCAGTGGAAGAAGTTTGGCTCCAAGTCCCTGACCTGGCTGAAGGAAAAGCCAATTTGTGCCCTGTCCATGGGATAAACCTCTTCCCACACACTTCTCAAGGCAGGGAGAAATCCCTGCAGGCCCTGTTTTGTTTCCCAATTCATTCCTCACTGAATCCATCAATAAAAAAAAGGGCTGTACCTGAGCAAGATGCTGCTGTTGCTTGGTGTCTACAAAGTTCAGGAGAAAGGCCAAGTCCTTTTCATCCCTCCTGGCCAGGGCGCTGAGCGGGGCTGCTGCCTCTGCCACGTCCCTGCTCTGCAGCTGCAGCACAGCCAGGCGAGCCCTGGCAAAGTCCTCAGCAGGACAGGGGCCAAAGGCTTCCTGCAGGTGCCTGAGGGCCTCTTGGTGCCTTCCTGTTGGGGAACATCAGCACAAGCTCCAGAACCCATCCCATGAGGAGAAAGGCACTGAAAAAACTCAGCAAGGCAGGGTTCAGGCAGCCAGTCCATATCCAAAGGTGTTAATTACGTTACACCCTGTCCCAAAATGTTTTCAAATTTCTCTTGAGAAGCACCATCCAGCATTATCCAGCATTATCCAGCATTATCCAGCACTATCCAGCACTATCCAGCATTATCCAGCACTCACCATTTAACATGCACTTCTATCCATTGACATGTGGACAGTGATGTTGTTGTTTCAGTCAGTTTTAGCTAAGAAAACCAACCTCAAAGACTTTCATTTTATAAAAATGTGAACGTATTAAAAACCCTAAATGTTGTACAAAAGAGCAAGAAGGATGGAGACATTTAATGTCACTGAATTGAAATTTTCAGTTTCATTTCATGAAGAAAATGAGGCCTCATTCAGCAGGCCTGACCAGCTGTGCTGAAGGACAGGAACTCACCATTTGCCACCAAAACATCAGTGTAGAAGATGTGATGTTGTGCAGCCTTGCAGATTTTGGTCAGTGCTTTTGCCACTACGAGAAGGTCCCAGAGGGTTTCTTCTCCTGGGAGGTTTTTGGTGGCCATGAGCTCAGTGAGAGTGGCCCTGCCGTGCTGGAGGAGCCACCCAGTGACCAACCCTTGGGCTTCAGGCTTCAAGGACAGGATTGCTGGGATCACTGCCCCTGCCTCCAGCTTCAGTGCAGAGATCAGATCTTGCACTGCCTCCTGTGGAAAAATAAGGAAAGAAATGGAAGTAATAATTAGGTATTGATCATTTGTTCTCTCAGCTGCTCTCTGTTCTCTGCTGAGCCGTGGAAAAACTTTGCTCTTCCCTGTCCTTGTGCTGCTTCTCTGCTGTTTGCAAAGCTGATAGGAGATTATAAGGGCAGGTTTGAATGAGTGTTTGCAAAGTGTTTTAAACTCCTTGGGTTGTCACTGAAAATCATGACCAAGGTTTAGCCTTCCTCTCTCTAGTAAAGTCAGGTGGGCTGTTCATGCACCCAGCCAAAACCAGAGCCTTTCAATGCCCAAATTCTGTGAGAAACTCCTGATTCCAGTGATTCTGTGACAAATTCTGTGATACCTTACACTCCTATTGTTCAGTACCCTCAGAAAAATCAGCCAAGCCCCACAAGGACAGTACCTTCTGCTGCCTCAGAGCGAGGTGAACGAACCCTCGGCCACTCAGAGCTTGCACATTCCTGGGGTCTTCCTTCAGGATGGCATTAAAGTCAAAAATAGCAGTTTTCATCTGGCCAAGGCGCCCATAGCATCGGGCCCTGGTGAGGAGGCAATCCTCAGCATACCCACCTGGAGGACAGGGATGCAGCCATGGTTACTGAGAGGATACCCACAGGGAGCTCTGAAAAACTCCACTTGGCCTGAGGATACCTCAGGATGAAGTACAATGAGAGTTTGCTCAAGTGGAAGTTTCCTTTATTTTTGCTGCAAGAGGAATTCCTACCACATGTTATCAGTCAGGGGTCGAATGGAAAAAAGAATCTGTGTCAAGTTGGAGTGGGAGCAGCACAAATGAGAGGAGAAAGCTCTAAGAGGGAGATCTGTGACTATGTGAGAGTGGAGGCACGAAGCCACTTGGCTCTTTTAATAAAGTGGAGTCAGAATCACAGAATAGTTTGGGTTGGAAGGGAACTTAAAGAGTCCATAACCCCCTGCCACGGGCAGGGAAGGTACACATTGTTTTGGATAAATGAGTTATCCAGATGGGACTGACTAATTCCCTGCCAGAATTAATATGCACTGGGATTTGTGATACTGAGCTGCTTTTTTTTTCCTCTGCTTTCACGCAAGTGCTGCCCAAATAAACACATAGAGTTGTCAGTGAAAGTCCTGCTCCCTCCACTCTCTGCCTGCAGAGCATTTCTCTCCCTGCCATCCACACATCCCTTCCTTCCAAGGCAATTTCGATGAGGATCTTAACATGCCCAGGGTTGCAATCAATAACTGTGGCATCCAATATTGGATGATAAATCATCAGTGCCACTGGAAATATGTTTTCATAGGGAGGTCAGCAAATGCAGCTGCCTGCAGGGATCAGCCAGCAGACAGGCTCCAAGCAATTCCTCTGCAGTAATGAGGCTTTTTCTCCCTCCTGATTTGATCCAAAAGTTCTCTACCAAAGGTTATTATCACTCTGGAGCTCTACCAGTTGGCTCCTCTAAAGACAATATCTATTTCTTAACAAGCATCTGTTCTAGCAGGTGGGGAGCTGATAAGCTGGAATGCATGGGCTGTGAAATGGAACCATCTCCAAGCAATTACCAGGGCTTTTATTCCATTTCCATGAGCCAGTCTCTCTTCTTCTCAGTGCTGCTGTCATAACATTTGCTCAGAGTGAAAGGCAGATTTCCATACAAACATGGTTTTACTTGGAATACGCCAGAAGCATTTCCATGTCAGCCTGGTCTCTCTCCTTAGGGAAAGCTGGGGTGGTGAAACCTGTGAGGGGCTGCATTCACTACTTTGCACTTTTCTTCACAAGCTGGGTGAAGGAAAGGGGCTGATGTCCCTGTACAACTGAGCTGAACCCATTTCAAGGAATTAACAATTAATTTAGTTATTGTTTAATTCCACCACTTCATGGCGCAGATGAACCTGCTGTTGGAGGTGACAGAGGTGACCTGGCTGGACATCCTGTCCCAGCCACATGATTTCCCTTCAGAGCAGATCCCCACTGGCATGCTGGTGTCCTACCTGCAGCGAGGATGGCAAAGGACAGGTGGGCAATGGCCTCTTTGATGGCAGCACCCTCCTGTTTGCCCTTCAGGATGGCCAGGGCTCGCCAGCGGCAGTGGCTCTGCAGCAGCTTTCGGTCCTCGTCCTGGAAAATGTCCAGGATTGGCAGGAGGCAGGAGGAGTCTCCAGTTCTGATCACTCTCTTTAGCAGCTTAAGGATGGAATGGGAAAAGGCAGCAGAGAAAGAGCTGCATGAGATGTGAGGTTGAGTGTGAGACCATTGTGCCCTTCCCCAGCTTCCCCACCTCTCCCTGGGGCTTCAGCCAGCCAAGGACCACAAACCTCCCTGATATATGCCCTCAGCTGGCCCTGGTGTGAATGCAGCTTGGAGAAAACAGGAATTCTTATCTTTCCTCACCACCACTGCAGATGTGGAAATCATTCTGGGCAGATACCTGGTGCAGCCTGGTTTGGGCAGCATCTGCTCCACACTGGCAGTGGGGTGTTTCTATAAATACAGGATGATTGCCCAAAAAAGAGAATGTTCCTGTGAAACACAAGGAGTCCAGTGACTCTTTTGACTATAATTCACTTCAAAACCAGTGAATTAATGGAAAATCAGGGAAGTGCTGTGCCTTATTTTTAGTATTTTTATTGGGAATCTGGGAAAAGCACAGATTCAAACCCACAAACTGCTGTCCTTCTGGAAAAGAATCCTGCCTGACCTTTGGTATCTTTGGCTGAACAAGCACGTTTTTACTGCATTTCCAATGAAAATGAATCAAAAGATGTTTTTTACAGTGTTCAGCAGGTACAGGATAATAAAATCTGAGGCAGAGCAGCCTGAGCAAGAACAAATTTATCCTGATGTACCAGACACATCCTCCAAACTCGTTACTTTCTCTATTTTATTATTAGATAAAAGTGATTGGCATCTGACAGGCAGGCAGGATAAAAACATTTTGAGGAGAAATTTTCAGATGTTCCATGTAGAACTTGCAGCAGAAGCTGCAGATGGAAATCCAACTTCCAAGGGCAGCACTCTAATAAAGCCACACCCTTGATTAACAGCTTTCCCAAAGGCAGCAGATTATAGAAAACTTTAATTTTGCACGGGAGTAGAGAAGTGCTGACAGTAAAACCTTTCTCTTTATGGGTTAGCAGAATTTATGTGACATTAAAAAAAAAAAAAAATACAATAGTTCCCTCTGATGGCAGAGCCTGGGAATTCAGCTTTGTGATCCTGGGCAGGAGAACCAACCTGCTGGAATGGCTTTCAACCACAATTTATCAGCACTGGAGAAAGAAAACTGCAGACTAATATTGGAGCTTCAGGGTTTGTGTTTTTCCACTCCAATGCTTCATTAGGAAAATCAGGGAGGTGACACTTGTGCCTTTTTTTCTCCAAGGGAACATTCCCAATGCCATAATGTTGTCCCCAGGGACAGGATGCTCTGCCTGGTTAAAGTGCTGAGAAATGCCATTAAATAGCACGTGAGGAATGAGCTGGATTTAGCTGGGAGTCCTTGTGTGGCCTTTTGGACACAAATTCCTGTGATTCTATGATTTTATGGCATTATTAGCCCTGTATTTACACCTTCAAAGTTCTGCTGGAGGTTCTGCACGTGGAGTCCAAGTTTCCCAGTGTCACAGCTCTCCCCACTGCTATTCAGGGAGCTCCTAACAGCACAGTTTAGTTATAGAAGGGAAATGCACCCAAACCAGTGAGCATGGGGAATAATCTGTAATTTCACTGTGGTCTGGACAAGCAGGAGGGAATGACACTAAGGATGAGGCTTTCCAAGGTGCTCCTTACCTGGTTGCCATCGTACACAAAGCCTCTCTTCAGCTGCAGCAGGGCCAGCCTGGCCAGCACAGGAGCCCTCTGGGGGTTTCTGGAGAGGGCCAGTGACAGCAGCCTGTGGGCTTCTTCCCCTCGGCCCATCTGGTACAGGGCATCAGCACACAGGATCCGGGATGCCTCGTCAGAGCTGTCCAGCTCCACCAAGAGAGAAGCCAGCTGGAAAACCCCAGGGGCATCTCTGCAGAGATAAAAAGCCAACAAAACAAAACCTTCAAGGTTAGGAAGGTGCACAGCCCCGTTTGCTTTTCCTGAAAGGAAACTGAGCTGCCTGCTGGGTACCTCTTCTTCTGGAGCATCATCTGTCCTTCCTCCTGGAGGACCTTCAGCAGCAATCCTCTCTGGTTCCATGGCACATAGGACTTGATGGTGAAGATGGTTTCTTCCAGCTTTAACTGGCAGGCTGTGATATAATCCAGGGCTGTCAAGTAATTGCTGCCACCAGAAATCCGGATCAGCCCACGCCCACACAGGGCTTTGATGCAGCTGTTGGGATGTGGGGAATCGTGCTCAATGACCCTCTGGAAGTCCTGCAGGGCTCCGTGGTGGTCCTGGGCGTGGAGGGAGCAGAAGCCTCGCAGTGCCAGCAGGGTGTTGTGGTAAGTGTTCTGCTCTGCTGCCAGCAGCTGCTCACAGATGTCCAGGGCGGCCCTGGGGTGTCCCTGCAGGAGGTGACAGTCTGCCAGCCGGACACTGAGCTCCCGGCTGGACCCTGGGCAGATGTGCAGGAGCAGCTGGATTGTCTGGATGATGGGAGGGAGCAGCTCAGTGCCATCGTTGCCCCTGAGCTCAGCCCGAGCACGCACAGCCTCCCTGTACGCTGCAAACCTCCCCTCCAGGGCAGCTCTGGCCTGCTCCTCGATCTTCTCAATGTCATGAGGTGAGAAAAGCTTTCCAAAGCATTTCATTGCCCGGGCAGGGTCTGCTGCAAAGGCTGCTGCCAAATCCTGCATCATTTCCTGTGTCCATCCGCCCAGGAAGAAATACCCAGCAGCTCGTTCCAGGAGCAGAGCCAGAACGTCCTCACCTCTGAGATTCTCAGCTGAGAAGCCCTCGAGGGCCTTGGTGCAAGCAGCCACACACTCCTGAAATTTGCCTGTTTTTAGGAGGTGAGCTGCCCGTGCCCTGCACACCCAGCTGTGCCCCGGTGCCACCGCAGCCAGGAAGCTGTAGCAGTCACCCAGCCACTGCTGCAAGGACCTGCAGCCTGGGCTTTCCTCCTGGCACGTGGAGAGGTGATCAGAGAAGGCCTGGACGACCTGGGGCAGGTGCTCCCTTTGCCTGCTGCACACGTAGGCCACCGCCTCAGTTTGATGCAGCACAAAGGCTTGGACATAATCCACGACTCCCTTCCCAACCTGTGTCCCTGAGAGCACCCGGGCGAGGGCCCTCAGCAGCAGCAGCTCCATGGAATCGCTCGGGTTTGCCTCGAGCAGGAGATTGCATTTGCTCAGCACCTCCTCCGAGCAGCCTCGGCGGAGCAGGGCCTCCAGCTCGTACACCGAGGCCGCCACGTTGTTGGGAATCAGGGTGGAGAGGAAAATGGCAGCTATTCCCACACTGAGGGACACCACGGCCAGGTTCCTGCTCTGAATCTTGGGGATCTGCCCCTTGCCTCTGCACCAGGCCTCCAGGGTGGCCACCACTCGCTCCCAGAGCCCGTGGCCCAAGGACTTCACTCTCTGCACTGCTGTGGGGGCACAGCAGCTGAAGGCAGCCAGGTAAAAAGCGGTGGCTGCTGGAAATTCCTGCTGGGAGAGATGCTCGTCCCCTTCCCTGCAGAGCAGGGCGGAGAGGTCCTCGGGGGACATTTCCTGTGCTTGGGCCTTCACCAAGCGGCATCGTGGGTGGAACACGGATGGTTATCTCTCTTTCTCCCAGCGTGAAGAATGGGCCTGTAAAACAGAAATGAGCAGCTGTGCAGAAGAGTTTTAGCAAAAAATCAGCAGTGGGGGGGCTGTGGAACAGAATTTTGGCAGAACATCAGTAGTGAGGGGCTAGGGAGCAGAAGTTTAACATAAAATCAGCAATGAGGGGTTGTGGAGCAGAGTTTTAGGAGAAAATCAGCAGTGGCAGGCTGTGAAACATAGGTTTGAGAGAAAATCAGCCATGAGGGGCTGTGGAGCACAGGTTTGAGAGAAAATCAGCCATGAGGGGCTGTGGAGCACAGGTTTGGGAGAAAATCAGCCATGAGGGGCTGTGTAGCACAGGTTTGAGAGAAAATCAGCTATGAGGGGCTGTGGAACACAGGTTTGGGAGAAAATCAGCTATGAGGGGCTGTGGAACACACGATTTTCTGCTGGGGAGGGGAGGGGCAGTTTTCCAAATGCCAAATGTCAGCAAGCCCAGGTGCTGTGAAGAGCCAAGGTTTGGTCACTGCCAGGTTTCTTGGGGGGTAAAGCCACGAGGAGAAACATGACAGAGGTTCTCGGTCCCCAGACGGGTTGTAAAGCACCCACACCCCCGGTCAGCGTTCCCTGGCCATGGGATGAGGCTGGGACACCCGTCTGATAAATCTTTGATCACCGATGTCGCCGCTGGTGGGAGACACGGAGAAGACAGAGCCACACCTTGATGCCTCGCCCGCCCCTTACCTTTTCCCTCGGCCTGGAGGAAGGAGGCGGAAATCCGCTCTTTCCCACCCAGCGGGGAGGACGAGGCTCCTGTCCCTCATCCCGAACTCCTGGGCCCGGCCCTGCAGCTGAGGGGCGAAGGCGGACACCTGAGAGGGGACGAGCCCGGGGCTGCGGCGGGGCTGGGGCGGACGGGAGGGAGGGAAGGAGGGAGGGAGGGAAGGAGGGAAGGAGGGAGGGAAGGAGGGAGGGCAGGAGCGGGCGCTGTGTTGCCTGGAGACCGCAAACACTGCCCGGTCCGGGTGTCCTGCGGGGCGGGGATGGCCACGGGGACCGTGACTGCGCTTCTCCCTCCTTATCCCCAGGGACCGGGCGGGATGCGCAGGGCATGGCCAGGGAAAGGATCACCCTCACCCTGGGGAAAGGATCCCCTCACCCTGGGGAAAGGATCCCCTCACCCTGGGGAAAAGATTCCCCTCACCTCAGGGAAAGGATTCCCCTCACCCTGGGAAAAGGATCCCCTCACCCTGGGGAAAGGATCCTCCTCATCCTGGGGAA
>VZTN01013600.1:68663-125435 GCA_013400515.1 Erpornis zantholeuca | reverse complement strand
CAGGGAAAGGATTCCCCTCACCTCAGGAAAAGGATCTCCCTCATCTTGGGGAAAGGATCCTCCTCATCCTGGGGAAAAGATCCCCTCACCCTGGGGAAAGGATCCCCTCACCCTGGGGAAAGGATTTCCTTCAACCCGGGGAAAGGATCCCCCTCACCTCAGGGAAAGGATTCCCCTCATCTTGGGGAAAGGATCCCCTCACCCTGGGGAAAGGATCCCCTCACCTCAGGGAAAGGATCCCCCCCCCCCTGGGGAAAGGATCCCCTCACCTCAGGGAAAGGATCCCCCCCCCCCTGGGGAAAGGATCCCCTCACCTCAGGGAAAGGATCCCCCCCCCCCTGGGGAAAGGATCCCCTCACCTCAGGGAAAGGATCCCCCCCCCCCTGGGGAAAGGATCCCCTCACCCGGGGGAAAGGATCCTCCTCATCCTGGGGAATAGATCCCCCTCACTCTGGGGAAAGGATCCCCCTCACCTTCAGGAAACTAGCTCAGGTCATGACCCTCAGCAGGACAAGATATAGGGAATTTCTTACACAAGCCAGCAAACTCTGTGGTGCGGCCTACACTTTTAACCTTATTTTTTGTTAATAAGCCTTATTTTTTAATTATAAACGTTATTTTTAATAGTAACACTTATTTTCGAATAACACCTCTTTAAATAATAACCTTTAGTTTTAAATAATAGCCCTTATCTTTTAAATAATAACCCTTATTTTTAAATCATAACCCATATTTTTTTGACAATGAAAGTGGTTTTAGCAGTAGATAAACTCTGATTATAAGACTATTTAGCCTGATGATGTCCCTTTAAGCCAGGGCCACTCTGAAGTCCAACTCTTTCTTTCTCCATGTTCTTTGACATTCAAAAGAGCAAAAAAAACCCTCTATGATGGATGGAGATTTTTTGACATTTTATTAAGAGTTTGCCCATTACGTTGATTTGATTACTTTCACTTTAATTACCCTAATTAGCCATCAAGATATAATTTAGCATTGCTGTCACATCGGGCCACAGGTGATATTGCCAGGAAAGACTCAAGGGCACGAAGGGAGCAGTTCTGAAATAGAAATCACATTAAGGGGAGCTGGGTTGATCAAACACCTCTGCCCCTCCTCGGAGGCTCAGGCAGAGCTTGTGGGAATAAAACTGGGACTGGAGCCTCCACCAGAGCCTGGTCCAGGCTGCAAAAATCATTACCCATCATCTGACTTTGCTGCATGACTGAGTGGGCTGGAAGTTGCTCCCAGCCACGTTTTGCCCTGTAGATACAGAGAACGTGAGGATGGCAGTGTCCTTCATCCATCATTTCCAACTGGAAAAGTCCGGTTTGGGTAAGGATGCCGTGTGCTCCCTGCTCTACTCGGATGGTTTAGGGGATGTTGTGCTTGGCCAGAAAGGCAGCAGCCTCATGAAATGTCATTTTGTTGACTTCAGTTGATAAAAACACAACCAATTTTACATTGTGTGTCTAAGTTAAGTCAATTTAGGTTCCTAACTTTGGACCTCGAAAGGATAAGAAGAGAAGCATCTAAGGAGCTCAGTGGAAAAAGAGAATATTTCTCTGCCTGGTGTGATCCTTGGGTGTGTGATTAGATCCCGATGTTTAAACCTGTTGTTGTATGAGGTGGAACCAGCAGTGTCACCTAAAAGTTCTTCTCAAGCCCCCAGACAATTTGCTGTGTGTCCCATGGGGTAGATAAAACCAGCTCCTTCCCTAAAAGGATCATAGAAACACAGGGGAAGGGGGGGAAAGTGTGGAGATATTTATCTAAACATTAAATATTAAGTCTGCTACACACTCATTAAATAGTAACTCTACTACCACAGCTCCTCGGGATGTCTCTGATTACTGATGAATTTTTAAATGGAGGTGGGTGGGGAGGGATTAAATAAGAACAAGTTTGCAAAGTTTGTTTTTTCCTGCTTTGCAGAGCAGGAGGAGCACAAACACTTGTCTGCAGCAGCCCTTCTCAGAGACAGGGCTGAGAAACCTTGCACTTATTCATTTAAAGGCTCTCAGTGCCTGCAGTGTAACAAGTCCCTTCCCTTGTGGCTTTTAAATGCCACTTGTAGCTGGGGCTGAGGGTGAGAAACCAGAAATTTGGGGTTGAAAATTTGGCTTAAAAGAAGACGAGGATGATCTTTCTTTGACAGAAAAGAGTGTACTGGAGTGGGGTATTAATAATATAAAAAAACCCTTTGATTTATTTGACAACTGTTGTTGTCACTCTGAGCCATACCTGGGCTGGAGAGCAGACACCAAATTCTGCTCTCTTTAGGCTGGTGTAAACAACACCAAATTCTGCTCTCTGTAGGCTGGTGTAAACAACACCAAATTCTGCTCTCTGTAGGCTGGTGTAAACATTCAGGCTGGGGAATGAAGATGTTTGTCCTAAGTGATTCAGGCTGGGTTGACCGAGTGCCCTCCCCACTGAAGCTGAGCAGCTCTGGTGCGTGAAGCCACACGATGAAATTTCATCCTGGGACTCCTTTAGTTCCATGCCCTCAGTCTGTTGGGAGAGCTGGGCTGCTGGGATGTTGTCAGGCTGAGGCAGGATCTCCTTCTCTCATGGAGGGAATGTGCAGCCCTGGCATTGTGTCCCCATGTCCCCACAGCTGCTGCTGTTCCTTTGGGTCCGAGCAGAGTTCAAATGGAGAGCTCTAAGGGTTGTTGGTGACAGATCTGCTTCCTAATGTGGTCTGGGAGGAAAGGGTACATGGAATATCCATTTCCAGGGTGTTCTCAGTCTTTCACATGATGTTTTTTGTCACAGAATCACTGAGGTTGGAAAAGATCTCCACGATTTGAGTCCAGCTTGTGACTGCTCCCCACCTTGTCACCAGCCAAGAGCACTGAGTGCCACCTCCAGGCCTCCCTTCAACACCTCCAGGGATGGGGACTCCAACCCCCCCTGGGCAGCCCCTTCCAAAGCCTGACCACCCTTTCCCTGAAGAAATTCCTGCTGATGTCCACCCTGACCCTCCCCTGGCATGTTCCTCTCCTCCTGTCCCTGTTCCTTGGGAGCAGAGCCTGATCCCCCATGTCAGGGAGTTATAGAGAAAGAAGGTCCCCCCAAGCCTCTTTTTTTCCAAGCTGAGCCCCCCCAGCTCCCTCAGCTTCTCCTCATAGGACTTAAAATCCTATTATAGAATATGTTAGATGGCTGTTGTGTCGAACTTCTGCTCACCAGATAATCACAACCTCCTGGTGCTCCCTGGGCACAGAAAGTTGTGTGGGCACAGAAAGCCAAGATGATCTCTCCATGCACTGGACTATTTTCATCTGTGCTCACCCAGTAACAATGACAACTCCAAGGATTGCAGGGATCCTCGATAAGGAGCAGGATTAAGATGCACTTGAGCGAGGTTATGAGAAAAGCATGGTTGTTCCATTAGAAAAAGGAATAATCCCTTTGTTTATGTTCTGGGGATTGAAGCAGTGACAGCAGAAAGCACCTGGAGGTCACCACAGGGAGATTTTGCTGCCCCAGTGTCTGTCTGGGCTGTGACTCTGGGGTTCTCTGTGCAGTTGCAGAGTTTAATCAGTTCTCTTTGTGCTGGGAGTCCTGCAGTGGCTCTGTGTGAGGCAGGGAGGTGGATCTGGTGTGTATCACAGGATGGGTGTGCCTGACTTGGAATAAAAATCTGTGGGGTGAATGAAGGAGGTTCCCCTATGATGTTCCCTTGGGATGTTCACACAGCTGCCCTCCCCTCTGATGCTGCATCCTCTGATACAAAGGCTCAAAGGTAGAAATTTCCAGCTGAAATCATCAAAATTATGAGGTTGGGAAAGGCTTCCAAGACCATCAAATCCAACCGGTGGCCAATCACCACCTTGTCACCCAGACCAGAGCTCTGAGTGCCACATCCAGTCATTACATTGGTGTTTAAAAGAGCTCTCAAATGTGTGAGTGTAAGGTGGCCCAGGTCAGAGAAATTTTAGTCTGGTGGTTTTATAATCTGACCCAGTCAGTCAGGATCTGTGTGAGTATTACAAAATTCACCCCCTGTAACCTCGTCCTCTCCTGCTCTGAGTTATTCCACTGGCATTTCCCAGCATGGCTTTGCGAGATTTTCTAGATAGAAAGTGCTGAAATCAGGAGCAGTTGGGCCATGTGGGACTGGGGACCAAGACTAACCTCTAGATATCCAAACACTCCAGACCTCCCCCCCTTATAATTAGGCTGGGAATTATCTGGCTCAGCACCTCTGTGTCCAGTGAGGGGCATTGGAACACGTTTGTTTGAACAGATTCCTCAATATGCCAAGCAAGTGGCATTCCAAAAAAATAACAGTGCCCTCTGCCTCTGTGATCACAGCACAAAGTCATCACGTTTCTGTGGTGTGAGGTGTTATTTGCCATGTTTGTTTAGGGTAGAAGCATTTGAGGCTGAGGATAGTTATGAGTTCCATGGGCTGAGCCTCAGAAGTGACTCCCAGCACTGCTGAAACTTGGAATAGCAGACCATGAGGGATAAAAAGGGGAAGCTGTTAATGTCACCAGCTCAAATTAAATACTGTTAACCAGCCCACTTCATCCCTCCTCTGTTAATATTGAAGCTTTCTGCTCTTATTTCCCCTCATTCCTTCCCCGATTTCCAAACAAGCAGGGATAAGGGGATGTTGTTAAGGGATAACTTGTTTGGTTCTGCTGTTTCCAAGTCATCTGGGTCTGCAGTGGGTTTATCAACCAGCCATGGCAACATCAATCACCCAGAAAAATAGCACAGAGTGAAATGACTTTTCAAAATGTCGTTGGTATAATTATCATCTTGGCCATTACATTAAATGCCACCATTTATAACTGTTATGTTTAAGTATGCAAACAGTAATTAACTTGGTAATGAACTGAGGACCCCTGTGCCTCTCTTCCCTCAGCTAATTTGCATGTTAATTATCATTAGCAACCAGGGAAACAAGTTATAAACAGCTTAATTAGCAGCTTAATCATTTTTACAAGAAAACGTGCTGCACTTTGATACACGAGCAAGAGTTGGATTAATGAAGTCAGACGAGGGAGTTCTCCCTGTGCTGGTCCTGCTGCAGTGCTGGGCTTGTTTTGGGCTTGTTTTGGGCAATTTGGGGCCCCCAGATGTGCCCTTGCACCCCCCTGTGCACACTCAAGCTCTGGGCACCCTTGCACAAGGCTCCCTCAGCCTTCCTGATTGGTATCTACTTTAGAAATTCTGAATTTCTTAATAAAAACTAATTTACTTTATTTTGTCTCCATTTTGTTTCCTTTTTGGCAGAAATTTTCTGTTCATTCAATGGAAAATTAAGATACAGTTTGATCATTTAGGTATAATTTGATTGGTTGTATTTTGTTGGGGATTTTTTTGTTTGCAGGGTTTTTTTGCAGGTGGTTGTACTTCCATTCCCCAAATACACTATAAATAATAATCATATTATTTATATTATAATAATAACCAGCTCACATGCACTTGGAAGAATTTTTCTTTTCTTTTTAAAGCTTTTTAAATTACACTCGGAAATTAAATGGAGAGCTGGAATTGGGCGTAAAGGACATAATAATTAAAGGAAGGTAAATCCAGCTAAGGAGGAGAAATGCAAACTGTGGTTTACAGGTGGTGCTGCCCACTCTGTGTGATGGCAGGTGCAGTGACCTGCGTGGATTCGGATTTAGGAGATTTTTCCAAGATCCTGGATGGGTAAAATCTCCAGATGAGGCTCACCCTGTTCTTATCCCATGGATAAAATGTCATTCTGGGAATTATTCCACATTAGCCTGCCAAGAGCGCTTCTCATGGGATCAGGAGTGCATCATTTGATGGAAAGCAGCAGGAATTTTGTCACAAGATGGGAACCCATGGTCCGAGGAGGTGGTGGAATCTGTCACCAGGGATTTTGGGATCAACACCCATAAGAGAGTGTTTGGGTATTGCTGATGGTGATTCAGGACAGCAGGGCGGACCTAAAGCCTAGAAGCAGAGAGTTTCTGGGGTGTGGCTGCAGAGCATCCCTGGTGTTCCATCGAGACATTTGGGACCCTCCAAAACTCATCTTCGACCCGAAATCAGGGCTGAATTCCCCAATCCACAGCAACCCACGGATTCCCTCCATCAACATTCCCGTGGTTACGATGCGCAAAGAGAAGTGAGTTTGTGCCCGAGATGGGCTGAGAAGGTGGCACAGCCTCGATTGTCGCCCTCGGTCCCGCAGTGCCACCCCTGCCGTGCCGTGCCGCGCCAGCAGGGGGGGCCAGCGCACCGCTGGAAAGGGCGGGAATGGGCCCGTTTGGGAATATTCCCTTAAATTATTATTTATTTTTATTTGGAGCGATTAACACAGAAGCAGGAAGCTGCCGCTGCCTGGTGGGTTCAGCGCACAGAACTGGCCCCAAAAGGCTGCTCACAAAATCCTGGCTTTTCTATCCAGGGTGAAGGAGTTAATTTGGGGGGCTCAAATGTCTTAAAGGTCTCGGCTTCTTCCTCTTTTTCCCTCACAGACAGAAAGATTTTTTTGTTTTTGACATTCGAATTTACCTGCTGGCACATCACTGGCCCTTATTAATTCAAGAGAGTTTGCAAGGATGGATGAAAACCTGAAAGTTCCCAGCTCAGGCAGGCTGAGCGTGGCTGTAAATGGTACAGTGAAAAACTGCAGTCCTTGGAGGTTAATGGGCAATTTTAGCAAAGAAAAGACAGTAAATGCTGAAAGGAGAAAGAATTGTTGCATGAGACAAGGGTGGGGTGCTCCAGCCAGCTCCAGAGCCCTGCATGGCTCGGGAAGGGGGCGAAGCAGGTGATTTACAGCAGCTGAGGGCCAGCCCCGTGTGTTTTATCTGCTCTGCCACTGCCCCCATCATTTCCTAGCGAGGGGCACTGCCCCTGGAACGGCAGCCAGCAAAGAGAGAGCTTCCTGTGCTGTGTTCCATAAATTCTTTATCAGCTCTGTAATCAGAGAGCGTGGCTGGATGTTGATTTTGTTACGGTACCTGGAGCGAATCTCTATATGTTAATTTAAAGCCATAAAACTACAGCTTAGGGTTTCGGTGTCCTAATTGAAACTTCCCCTTCTTGGAGGCATTCATTCTGCTGCAGAGGAATAATACTCGTCAGGAAAGAGAGGGAGATGCAGATAAAATGAGAGGGCATTGTTCCCAGGAACCCATAAATGCCAGGGGAACTCTGGCACCCAGTGCCAAGCACACAGCCGTGCTCCAGGATGCCCACTGGAATTTCTGCTGGATTTTACCAGCAGTGCAGTAGAAGCTCCATGAGATTTGTGGTCAGAAACGTGGAGTTTGGTCTCCTTTTGTCTGGAGAATGTCCTCGTTTGCGCTGTCACTGCATGGGGAGCACCAGAGCTGGACACAGCAGGGCTTGTGTCGTGGTCATGTCATTTCATCCTCCTGCTGATGTTCGGCTCTTCTGCTGTGGAAACACTCACCAAAACAATTTAAGAGCAGAATATTTGTTCTCAAAGTGTTGAAACCAGCCCAGGCAGTCACTGACAGCTGCAGATCACGTCCTGAAAGTCTCCCTTCCCTCAGCCAAGAGGGGATGGGAGCATCACCCTGAAGGGAAGGGATGGAGGGTGGGTGGCTGCTCCAGGCTGGGCACTGGGCTCCCTCCTCTTGCTCTGTTATTTCCTCAAGCTCAAGGTGTAAGTTCTGCTCTCCTGCACCCTCCAACCGAGTCCTGTGTCCAAAAATCCCATTAAAGCCTAGGCAGAGTGTGGGATCTTGTGCTTGGAAGCGAAGCAGGAAGGATAAGACAGCAGCAGCTGCCAGACTGGGAGCCAAGGGCTGGAGCAGATCAAAGGGAAAGCTAAATTATAGATTGATAGATGCCTTTAGTTTATAAGTTATTAAGCACCAGGTAACAGGTTAGATTAATATTGTGCCTGGAGGTTTCTTTTTTGGTCCTTTTTATTTTTTCCCTCTCTCTCTCCTTTTTTAAAAATTGGAGAAAACAAAATATTTTTCTAATTAAGTAAATCTACAGTGCTTGATAATGGGGCCCGTCTGTGTGCTTGTCAGGGCACAGGGAGAGCTGGAATAATGATTTTATTTTTTCATTAAATAGAATTATAGGCAGTTACTCAAAGCAACTGTGAGTCTAATTGAAAGAAAACCATTTCTTCTTAATTTACTTTCATGGTTCTGGATGATAAAAGAGTGCGTTCGCTGGAAAATTAAATAAAAAACACAACATGAGGAAGCTTGAAATAATGCTGCTCAGGCACAGGTGGGAAGAGGGAACACAGTAGTTTTCCTGCTCCTTATTAGTGCAGATACCAGAGCTTCCTCTTACACCCAAAAAGGGCATTTTTTGCTTCCTAAGTTTTCCCTTCAACTTCCCCTTTCTCCTTCCAGGACATCCCTTTGTTTTCCAGTTTTCCTTCCACCACACTGACCGTGTAAGCTCAGTCCTTTTGCAGGGTTAGATTTCCCCTCTCCCCCTATGGATGACAGCAGTTTTTGCCCATATCCCAAAGATTCCTGCCCAGTTCAGGCACTGGGATCACAGGGATCAGTGGGCACTGGGATCACCGGGATCAGAAGGATCAGCAGTGTAAGCTAAGCCTTTTTGCAGGGTTAGATTTCCCCTCTCCCCCTATGGATGACAGCAGTTTTTGCCCATATCCCAAAGATTCCTGCCCAGTTCAGGCACTGGGATCACAGGGATCAGTGGGCACTGGGATCAGCAGGCACTGGGATCCCTGGGATCAGTGGGATCAGTGGGCACTGGGATCCCTGAGATCAGCGAAATCAGTGGGCACTGGGATCCCTGGGATCAGTGGGATCAGTGGGCACTGGGATCAGCAGGCACTGGGATCCCTGGGATCAGTGGGCACTGGGATCCCTGGGATCAGCAGGATCAGTGGGCACTGGGATCCCTGGGATCAGTGGGATCAGTGGGCACTGGGATCAGCGGGCACTGGGATCAGTGGGCACTGGGATCCCTGGGATCACTGGGATCAGCAGGCATGACAGGGCAGGACTGTGCTGCCCAGGCCCTGAAATCACCGTGGGTGAGTGTGGGAGAAGCCAGATAGGGAATTCAGCTTGGAGATGGAATTAGAGCTGCTCCAGGAGCCGTTCTGGGGGCAGGGTGGGATGTGGGTCTGTGGAAGGACGAGTTCCAGGGTGCGAAGTCACGTCCGAGCAGGGACCTGGGGCTGGGAGCTCTGCAAACACTGCCCAGGTGAAGGCACAGCCCAGAACTTCCTTTCCTTATTGCCACGAATTCCCTCAGCTCCCAGCACCAGCCTTGGGCTCCTGGGAGCACCATTGGACCAGGCTCCAAGGGCACCTGGGATGTCCCAGAATCTCAGGGGCTGCTTGGATTTCTGTTCTGTCAGGGGGCAGAAAAGGTTTGGCCGTGCCTTTCTCAGCCTTGAATGGCCCCAGAAACCTGCAGGCCCTGCAGAGTGCCCCAGCATGGGCACGGGAGGGGTTAAATCAATGGGAACTGATTAATTCCATGGCAGGGTCCCTCCCTGGCCCTGGTGCCACATCTGGCAGGGTCACAGCAGCAGGGCCCGGCTGCAGCAGGAGGAGAGGGTCTGTTTCCACTAACCAGTTCTGCTACTTCTTACACTAAGTACTTCCTAAAAAAGGCCTGGGATAAGGTTTCACCGGGGCTGCTGTTAGATTTACGGGGATCCCATTTGCTCCAGCTCTTGGATTCACTCAGGCAGGGACAAGATTAAAACCAACCCTTCAATTTCCTTTTTTTTTTTCTTTAGGAAATGAACTGTGGCTTTCCTGCTAATGAAAGTGCAGAGACACTGAACTCATTGAGGCTCTCTGCTGGCTCTGGGTGTGTTTGATGTGTCTTCGAGGTGCACCTGAAGGAAACAAGAAGTTAAGGCAACTCTTGGCAATTAGCACTGAACGTTATTTTCTGCCTTTTATCAATGCCAGTGCATTTAAGAAAGACAGAGCAGGGCTTGGAGCTGTCACTTTGGGAAATGCTTGGTCTTTTCTGTTTGAAAATAGGATAAAGAAAATGTAGCAAAAGAGTTCCATGAAATAAAACTCAATATGTGGGTGCCTCCTGTATCTTCCTATGCCTCCTGTGATCCTATGAGGCTGAAAAATCTGTTTCTTTCCAGTCTCATCTTCATGCTGGTAACTCAAAACTCAAGAAGTAATTTCCAAATAAAATTCGAATCTGCTCTTCTTCTTCTCCTGAAATATTTCTAAGGAATGGTGTTTGTAATTGAGAAGATCTTTTCCTTACAAACTCTTCTGCTGCTGCTGCCATGGGGCATTCCAGGGAAGGAACTTCCCAGTGATATTCCCTGATCAGCTGTGTCTTGGATCAGGATGATTTAGAGCAATGGGACAAGATATTTATATTTTTCCCACCAGTAGATTTAGCTGGGAATTTTCTGACAAAAATGGTTTTCATTGCTAAGTGCTGGTTGAGCCAAAATTATTTTTCTTCCATCTCATTCCCAGAAAACACTGACTCCTTTGTTTCCTGCTGCTGCTGGAGGATCTGGGCCTCTGGGATCAATGGTTCCAGTGCTGTCCTAGCACAAGCATTTTCCTCCCTCTGGAAAATACAAAGCCTTCCAGGTAGTCTGGAGGAGAACTGGACACCATAAAAATCCCCATGGAGGCAAAGGAGCTGGGATTTTGGGATCCAGCTGAACTCTGCCTTGAGTTTGAATTGCACCCTTGCCAAAAGAAGGTTATTGAGGATTTTTTTGTTTTGTTTGTTTGTTTTTCACCAGTATCTGAATGGAGGGGGTCAGGAAAAGAAAATCCCAAGTGAATGGACCCACTGTGCTTTACTGATAATTAAAACTGGGAGGGACCATGAGGAATTGGAATTTGCTGCTTTTCTAGGTTTGGGAACACACTTGTAGTCCATGTTAGATGAACTGAAGTGAAGAGATGCTGCTGAATCTCCACTGTTATTAAAGTAGAGGCTCACCCTGGTTCTGAACATCCCACTGAAGTGCCCTGAGGAATAACCAATGTCCTGGGAACTGCCTGATAAATGCTTCTTTCAAAAGAAAGATTTTTTTTCCCCCCCAAACTCTTTAATACCTTCTTAATCTGAAGGACAATTTTTCTCCTCTGTAATCACTATATTAAAATTTAATACAGCTTATTAATATAACATACTTAGTGGCAACCTGGATATTATTCTGGACATACCTCTCCAAAAGCCCTGGGAGCTTGAAAAAGAGAGGATTTAACCTTTCCCAGGCCCTTGGGAGTGGCAAAGGTGTTTTTGTTGCTGCCATACAGAACAAACTTCAGTGCTGGGTGGGAATTGTGCTGGCAGGTGGCAAGCAGGGAATTGTCCTCTTCATATTTCTGTTCTGAAAAATGCTCCTTCTGAGCCCATTTCTGTAGGGAATTTAGATGGCAAGAGGGAGAGGGCGAGGCTGTTTCTGAGGTGTCTGTGTTCAATCATGGCAGGGTGGAGGATGGAGAAGATTGGACATCCCTAAAACGAGAGAACTGAGGAAGAGAAAAGGAACCTTTTTTGTCCCACAGAGCAGTGTGGATGTTACCTGTCCCCATAGCCCCTGGGCTGTGTCTGGGGCAGTGTGGGGGCTCCATGCAGGACTCTGAGGTGTGGAAATGCACTTTCCCACCTTTCTCCTCGTGTTCTTCCTCCCTGTGCTTCTCCTGAGAGGAGATTCTCGAGATCTTGTGATTTGCTCTTCCCAGAGATGGCCCAGCCTCACTGAGGAACCTTTAAAAGGGAATTAGCCCCCAGATGATGAGATTGGCTTCAACCCACAAGATTACTGTTGAAAGATTGTTTTAAAATTTGGGGTTTTGAAGGTTTGTATTTTTAATGTTCATCCTGTGGTCCACAACTTGCTGTAAAGAAAAAATCAATGAATGTGTAAACGCAGCCAGGGAAAAGCTCTGGCTCAATGTGAAGTGCTGAAACTCAGGATGAAAATCTGTGTGGCTGACAAAGCCATAAAACCTCAGATCCACTTAGAGGAAAGAACACAGGAAATAAATATTTCCATGTAGGTTAGGTGCTGTGGGTGCCTTTTTGCGGGAGGGGCTTTTTGAAAGTGCGTTCTGAGGGGCTGAAAACGGTGAGAACCAGGGCTTTTTTCTCCAGTGTGTTTGAACAGAATCACTAGGTAAAATATTCTCACCTGGAAAGAAGTCTGTGCTGAGGTGGAGGGAAGGGAAAGAATTTCTAAAAAGAAAATAAAGCAGCAGGCAGTGGGTGGCAAAAGGGAGCGGGGGACACAGCGGTGAGTGTGAGGGATGACTTGGAAAGGAGAGGGATGCTATTGAGGAGCAGCAGTAGGAAGGAAAAGGGGGGGGCTGGGGGGAAAAGCAGGAGACATGGTAAGTTAAGTAAATTCACATTTATTTCTGCAAGAATTTGCTTCAAACGCTCTTCCTGCCCTCGCTGAAGGTTCGGTGTTTGGACGCCCTCCACGGCAGGGGAACAAAACGGCTCTGTTGGAGCGCCGGGGGTGAAGCCCCGGTCACGGGCACGGCCGAGCTCCTGTGCCCCACCTGAGGAGCACATGGAGCTCCTCCTGAGCCTCCCCCAGCTCCTGCCGAGCCTCTGGGCTGAGCAGGAAAACCCAACCCTGCTGCTCATTGTGGGTCATCTCCACAAGCTCCGTGGAGGAGCTGGTTCTGAGCCCTGGTCACCTCCCTGGCATCCTGGTGGTGATTAAGTTCAGAATGGGCACACAGCTGAAATGCCCTCCCACTGAGGCTGGGAGATGTGCTCGGAGATGGTCCCTGGTTAACTGAGGGCCCTGGATACCAGAGCAGGTGAAGGCTTTTCAGCACCCAGGAGGACAGCAGGGTTTCCCCCGAGCTCCCCTCCCCACAATACATCCCAGCTCCTCGGGACTACAACCAAGCCATTGTTCTGGCCCAGGGGAGCTGGAGGGAACAATGGGAGACATCGTGGGGCTCTGCTGCTGGAGGTTTCTGATTGTGTGTTGGGCTGGGAGGGCACAGAATATCTGCAGATTGTGGAGGTGTCACTGCACCGGCCTGAGGAGGCTCCTTCACACACATCCCTCTGTTTTAACCTGGGCTTCCCACTTCCTACAGAATCCTGTGTGTTCTCAGCTCTAGAGGCTTCTCTAGACAGAAGTTGCAACTCTTTAGTGATCATAATTTGCTGTATTTTACCTGCTGTGGGCCCCAGTCATGGATGTGTTTCATGGCAGTTTCTGTGGGCATATCCCTCAGACCAGCAGTATTAGCACTATATTTATATATTATATATTTTATTAAAACTGGTTGTTCTGGGCCACTCTTATTAATCTCTTATTTTCAAGTGTAAGAACTTCTTTCCTTTAAAATATATTGTGTAATGGTATTTAAGAAAAGAGCTGTTCCACTTTTTATGTCCATTAAAAAGCACATTTTACTACTAAAGACCCATTAGTCTTTTATGCAGGAGAGCTGTAGTTTTAAAGACATTTTAGAGGTTTCATGTGAAGCTGCCTGCAGAATTTACTTGGCTTTATCACTTGCGGTGAAAAGCTTTGACAGATAAATCCTGAATTGCATCTGAGGGGGGAACAGCATCCTTTCCACATGAGCTGGACCACCATGACTGGCCAGTGGTCTGAAAATTGGGCAAACCTAGTATTTCATCCAGTGCAAGTCTTGGTTCCTGTAACAGGAACCCTCCTTCCAATGGGGAACTTTTCCCTCTGGGATGTAGGATCTGCTGAAATTTTGAACCAGGGTCTCCCACCCTGTATCTCTGGCACTGGCAGTGATGCCAAGCCAGGAGTAGCACGATTTTCTAGGAGAAGTTAGTCCCTCTGTGAGAGCACCAGAACCAGGGAAAAGATTTTAGAATATAGAGGGGGTGTTTTTAGGATTTTTTTTGGTGTGTGTGGGTGTTTTTATTGTTTGAGCTTTTTTTTTTTGGAAAGGGCAGCTGATTTATCCAAGTTCACCACTGTCAGAATCTCCTCTAGCCGGGGATGCTCTGAACGACCTGGAGGAAATCAGAGCTTTATATCTAATTTTCACTGCTGAATTATCAGTTACTAAAGGTGGAGGAGGCTGAAACAAGGGGTGCTCCTTATGCCATTTATCTGCAAAGCTCCTGGTGGGCCCTGCTAACACAGAGGACTCCGAGGCAGCCTCCAGCTGGCCAACATTTCCCACACATCCAGGGTGTCCCCCCAAGACGTTCTCCAATTAGTCACCATCACTCACAATCTGTTTTCCATACTCACCCACAGTTTACAGTCAGGCAGAGGAGCACAATGGCAGAGCAGCTGCTCCCAGCCAGACACAAAGGTTATGGCACTGTGTACATAAGCAAGCTGTGAAAGTTCCAGTCCCAGCCACCCAGCTCCTTCACCCTCCCGTGCTTTTAAAAGCCAACAGAAGCAGAAACAAACAGTGAGTGCTCCTCTCGTCTCGGCCCTGGAAAAACATTTGGAAGCATGGAGTGAAAGGAGGGATTTTTGTTTTTCTAATTTGATTCCCATTGCTGCAGCTGCAGCCAAAACCTTTGGGTTCTGGAAAAAGTTCAGAAAGTGCTGCTTTTTGGAAGAGGTCGTGTTTATTGGAAAATTACATCTTGCCCAGTAAAAACTGACAGTATAAGTACTCCAGTCTATTAAAAGCTACAGAAGACACAGTTAAGAGTTTATTTAATGATTGCTGCAGATGGGGTTTGGGAACTTGGAGCCCTGGCATTGGTGAGTTGGGTTGGAGATTGTGCTCTGGGAACACAGAAACCATCATTGTCGTATTAGTGACCCCCTCGTCCACCCTCGTGTCTAAACCCGAACCAGCTGCCACAAGTGAGCTCTGCCTGGTGACTTGTAACTCATTTTTCCTGAAGGAAAAGGTGTCAGGGATCAACACAGCAGCTCAGTGAGAGCAGTGGAGACACCAGAGCCGAGGGAGCCCAAAGCTGGCAGACCTGGTATCCTATTCTGGGAGCAGAGTCTGGCTCAGACTGGGGCATGACCCCGTGGAGTTTCCTGGAACTCTTTGGGCTATGGAACAGAAACACGTTGTGGAAAGAGAGGAACTGCTGCCCCAGAGATGTTAGACCTGACCTAAACCCCATCAGAATGTTGTGAGCTATAGGCAGTGTTTGAACTGAGCCCTTAAAGCACAAATGCTCCATGGCAGAGCTGTCCATGGAGGGAGGAAGTTCCCATCCAAGCCTGGATCTCCAGAGAAAGTCTATTTCTCACAGTTCTGCCCATGAAGAAGAGAACAGCCTTCCCCTGTGCTCAGGGACTCCTCCCATTCCTTTTCCACCAGCTGCCAGGTCTCTGCAGAGCAGCAGAAACCCAGACCAGCCCAGGTGGTTTGTGTGGCTCTCACACACAACCCACATGTGCCTCCTGCCACTCTGCTCAGCTGCACCCCTCTGGGAAGGTGAGTGAGCCCTGAGCCCCTGGAGGCCTTTGCAGCTGTGCCAGATATGTGAGTCCAGCCCAGCCCCACTGGTTTCCTCCTTAAATTCCAGCCCCTGCATTTGCTGCAGTGGTGCCCATCATCTTTGGGCTTTGCCCGCTCTGACAAACTTCTCACCTCAAAGCTGCCCAGTGCCCTCAGCCTGTGGGTTGGGCTGGAGCACCAAGTGCTTGTGCCAGGGGAGAGGAAGTGCTGTGAAGCTCAGGGCTCTGGTTCTGGGGTCTGTTGGCTGGAGGCTGATTGAAATCCCAGGTGCCCATGGAGGTTCTGCTCCCTTAGACCAACCTGGTATTGGATCACCTACAACCGTCTAGGAATTGTCTCTTCTCACTTACTTCACTGGAGAGAGTGGATAGAGACTTCCTGTGCTTTTGGGAGGAGCTCATTCCTTTCCCCTGGGCATGAGCTGCATTTTCACTCCAGCCAGCAGAAAGTCTGTGTGTGTGTGTAAAGATCTTCATGTCTCAGCTGCTCAGAACAAATTCAATGTAATTCAGTTTTACAAGCAGTGCTAGGCTAAATCCAAATCAACATTGCTTTCAGCAAAATGCAGTTAGAATTCTTTTTGGCCTGCTAGCAGAGCATGTGTTGCCATATTTGTCTTTCAGAAGTGAAATAAAATATGACATTTACTGACAGCCTGCTTCCAAAGTGGAACGGGCTGATCTCAGTTACACGTGGAGGCTCTGGAGCCAATCTGTGATTGCTCCTGATTCCCTGGGTTGGAGCTGCCATCAGGATGGAACCTCTGCAAAGAGGAAAACTCATCTAGCAGGAGTCACTTGCAGGATATGTGTCTTTCAGGAGAGATATTTTCAGCTCAAATGATGGAGTGAATTTTGAAGCTCCTCATGTCCTGGGCTCAAGCCTCATTCCCAACCTGAAAAGTCTGAAAGGCAGCTGTAATTCTGACAATTCCACAGCTGAAAACTGCAGAAATCCCAGTCAGAACTGTGTGGAATATTGTATGGCTCCTAGGATGTCCTTGGGGAGCTCCCCTCAGATCCAGAGCCCTTGCTCTGTGCTCAGCATCGCTGTTTGTTTGCTAAAAGCTCCTTCTGCTGTGGGCAACACAGAATCATGGAATGGCTTGGCTTGGAAGGGACCTTAAAGCTCATCCCATTCCATCCCCCTTCCATGAACACCTTTCACCAGAGCAGCTTGCTCCAAGCCTCGTCCACCCTGGCCTGGGACACTTCCAGGGATGGGACACCTCCAGGGTCTGACTTAGCCATTATAAGTGTTTGCTCCTCATGGGGAATAACCTCATGAATCCACCTAAATACCCTGATGGAAATCTATGTCCCTCCCCAACATCAAGCCTGGGGAAAACCAGGGAAAACCTGTCCCTCTTTCCCTTGGAGCTATTCCCTTCCTCTGCCCACCTGAAGCTATTCCCTTCAGATCTCCCACCCAGCCACTCTCCCGTGGCACTTTCCCCTCGGAGCAGGTGCCACCCCCACTTCAGCTCTGCAGTATTTGGGCAAGTGAACTGCTGGGACAACGTTGGCTGCTCCCCTCCCATTATTCCCAACCTCCTCAAGCCTTGTTACGTTACTTTGGTGATAAATAGTCCCAATAAATTCTTTAAAAGGACTAAGATAGGCTATCGCTCATCCCAGCCAGGCTGTAAATCTGGAACAAGAGCCATTTGTTTGGTTGGAGAATCCAAAGCTTCGCTGTTTAGAAGGATTCATTTCCACCTTCCCCCTCAGTTAATCATTCTCCAAGTCCTCATAAATATCCTGGGCAAAGGAGAAGAACAGCCTATTCTTGCTGTGCCATAAATGGGTGGTGTTGTGCTATGAGTTTTCACTCCTCAGCTCGCAGGTGAGAAATTCAGCAGCAAACCAGAGGCTCCAGTGTGGGGGTTTCTTGCTGACTCTGCTCTCCAGGCCAAAAGGAGGTGGAATAAATGTGCTCAGAGACCACATAATCTCCCAGGAGAGGGAAGAGAGACATCCAGGTGGATGTAGGTGTGTATTGATGTTGTCTTCTTAAAATCTATATTGGTGGTGCAAACTTAAAAAAATACTGCACCACCTCTACTGGTTAGACTTTTAGAAAGCTCAATTATTTCATTATTTTATCTTTTTTTTTTCATTCAAAATGTGGAGGTGTGAGGGGTTTTCAAGGTTGACTCTCAACTGAAGAAGGCAAAACCACTTTTGTTATTGAAGGGAGAGATTTTCAGGCATTGATTGAAAGTGTCTTCTGAAAGAGAGGGAAATAATGAGTCATGAGGATTTCCATACTGAAAAAAACCCACTGGAGGAAAGCCCATGCTGTATTTCCATTATAAGGGAAGGTTAGGAGCACTAAAAGCCAAAGTGTGAGCAGGCTTCACCCAGGAGTAGCTGAAAGAGCCACAGTTCTTCTCATGGCTGATTCCTTGAGGATCCAAGTATGACTCTGCTACAGATGGAGCTGCTGCTCACTGGATCCCAGTCCATGAGTTAGCCTTGGCCAAAAATTCATTATCCAGATGTGCAAGTTATTATTTCTTCCTAAAAATGCCATTTTTCCTCTTGAGAATGGCTTCTCACCAATTCTTGACTTGAATTTTCTTTTGGATAAACTCAGTTTGTCAAGATGTGTCATTTTTAAATTTTAAAGGGTGCATTGTCATCTTCCTGGTTTAAATTACTTTTTGCTTTTGGACTCTATTGAACTGAAATAACGACACTTAAAAATGTTCAAAAATGAATATTTCTCCAAAGTGAAAGGAAACAATGTGAGAAAATGCTACTTTCTTTAGGCAACTAAGTATCTTTGGTGGTTGTGGCCAGAGAAAGCTGGGACATCAGCTGCCATCCCCCTGGCATGAGAAATGGCCAGGTGGGTGGTTCCAGAGTTGAGCTGTGTTTGTTTTGGTGATGGGAACATCTGTCCCTGGCAGTAACATCTGCTTCCTGGCCGTGGTTTGGTGGCTTTGGTTGCTTACAGCCCAAATTGTAGAACCCCAGGTGATCATGAGGACCACACCTACAATTCAATGTTACCACACGTGCCTTCCCTTCATTTTCCTGTCACCAGCACTGATTCATCTGCTCTGCTGTGGAGGAAAACTTCCTTCTCACACAAGGACTTCTTGGAAAGGTCTGTGAGACTGGGAGGGTCATTCTTGGAAAGCTGCAAGGAATCCAGAGTGGCCTTTGTGGATGGGAGGGAGGGAGGTCACTGTGGTGGTGCTGAGAAGTTCAGATGTGCTCAGGGGGGCAACCAGCACCGTGGATTCCTGGCTTGGAAGCTGTGCAAGCCAGCAAGAAATCCTGGAAGACAGAAGTTATTCCCTGGGAGTCTGCAAGTTATGAGAAGGAAGTGTAGAGAAAAAAAAAAAGGAAGAGAAAGAAAATTGTCTTTTTTTAATAAATTGCTTGAGCTTCAGTATTAGCAGGCTAGGCTTTGCCTTGGGATTAGGAGCCAGCTTGGGAACCAGCGAGGGCTATCTTTGCCTTCCTCTAACCTCATTAACTCTGTAATGTTAAACACATTCTCGAGCTGGGCTCCTCTCCGTGTCCTGCCTTCCTCCCAGGGCAGGAGCGCCCATCTCAAAAGCATCTCTGTGGAACGCCAGCGCTGCCCTCTTAGCTCTCATTGTCCGTGCCTGCAGATAACTGAGCAGGTATACACTTAAATCCAAGATAAACACTCGCCTGGCCTCCCCTTTATTGCGGCCCTGGGCTGCTCTGAAGCTCGCCACTGTGCTGGGCTATCGTGGCCTCTATCGCCTCCTCGCAGAATGTAATCCATAAAATGCTTTCATGGTAACCTTAGACAGCGGCGAGCGCCGATAACATCTCGAGGCCCCCGTGACAGACAGGAACTCGCAAGCATGGAGTTAATAATGCAAACTTTCAAAAAATGAAGCTGGCAGAAGGAGCCGAGGAGGGGAATAAAAGGGGCCGGTGTGGCTGTAATTGGGACCATGTGAGCTTCCTTAGAGAGGGATTAAGGGAAAGAGACAGGCCTCGCCCGCGAAGATTAGTTTCAATTAGACGGGCTGGAGGCGAAAGTCAGGACTTGGTGAAAGATTAAAACAAGAAGGGAGAAAGTTTCCATTGCTTTTGCTCCAGGCCTACACAAGAGGGTTCAGTGAGATCATGCTAATTGAAGGCAAAGCTTGCATGGAAGTTCGGAAGAGCTCGCATTAATTGATTCGATGCTGCGATTTTTTCCCCTTATCCGCAGTGTTCTTTTGGGTTGTTCTTTTTTTTTCTGTCCTTTTTTTTTCCTTTTTTTTTTTTCTTTCCCTTTTCCCTTTCAAAACCATCCCCAACTCTTGCTGTGGTTAAAATGAAGAGAAGTTGTGGACACCCCATCCCTAGAAGTGAAGGGAGAGCAGGAGACCATCCCTGGTGCCATCCAGTCAGTGCTGTTTCCATCTCCCTGAACCCCTCCCAGTTTAGTATCAACTACCAGAACCAAATTGATGGTGTCATTGTTGCTGCTGCACAGCTGAGCTCCTGGTTTCACAAATTAAAAACCCTCTTCTCTTGACAGATTTGTTTTTCTCACAAGAAGATCCAATTTAGGGCACTATTTAAAAAGTCCCCGCTGAAATTTACGGTGTGAGAATCACCCAGGCTTGTGTTTTTCCCAGTTCTGAGGTTGAGATGGGCAAACACGTGGCTTCCTCGTGGCTCCCATGAAAAGGAGCTCCTCAGGAAATGGGAAATGGTGTTTGAGTCCATCTCTGCCTGGCTGAACCCAGCGCTGGTGGAACTGTGATCTCAGCAAGGAAATTCTGCTGCTTTCCTCCTCCTGCCTCCCTCCCCACTGCTTTTCCAGTTGCAGTGAAAAAGGAAATAATGGAATCACAGAAATTGGAATTGGGGAAGATGGGCTGGAGTCAGCTGGTGCAGAGCTGCTCTCTCTGGCACAGCCCTCGGTGCTTTGTCTGGTTGCAGTGCTGAAATTACAATTACACCATTTCCTTGAAGAGGAAACTATTCCAAATATGAAAAGGTTTCCATGTTAAGAATTTTCTCCCTTAGCCCCTTGACAATACTGAAAGTTATAGGAAAATGTATATCCAATCTTTCTATATTAGATCAATATTTTTATTCCATTAAACTCGTCTCTGAGGAGCAAGAGACATCATCTTTTGCCAGATTTCGGTATCAGATTGTCACTCGGTGGGTTTTTGTTGCAGAAAGCTTTGGAATTACAATGCCCAGTCAATTAGAGTTAAATGCATTTTCACAGCCAGCCAGAAAAACATTAGCACTAATCAAAACCATCGCGCCGACAGGGATTCCCAACGAGAATTTTCTGTTTTGTTGTGCTTTATGAAAATGTTCTCTCAGCTAGAAACATCAAAAGGCAACCACGAGCATGTTCAGCTAAAATATGAGGACAAGCATGGGAGCTGGAGCTGCAGGGGGATCTGTCTTTCTCCGTGGCTGCAGGATTTTTCCATCTGAGCTGCTCTGGGGGCTCGCAGGGGAAGGTGCTCCCGGCAGCCTCAGGGTCTGAGCACACCTTGCTCCCATCCCCATCCCCATCCCAGCTCCACACATGCACATCCTGGGATTTCTGGGTCCTGGTTCCTGCCACATTTTTCAAATCCACCATGAAATCAGATCCTGGGGCTGAGGGCTTGGTACCTTTGCATTTTTTGTGTTGGGAAAGGCTAACTCTCCTGTAGGATCCCAGTGGGAACATGGGATGGCTGTGGGATGTTTCAGTCAGGGAGGAGGACAATCTGCAGGGCTGGCCCTTGGTGTGGAGCCCTGTGTGTGCAGTGGGGATGTTTTCTTCCATAAATATCCCTTTTTAAAGCACACATCACCTCAAGGTATCACAGAATCTATTTCTTAGCACAGAACCCAGAACGCTCCAGCTGCAGCTCATGGGGGTCTCTGAGAGTGCAGGACCTGGAGCAGGTTTTTCCATCCATGGAAATGACACCATGGATATTCCTGAAGTGGATTTGGACTCATCAAGGTGTGAGAGGCTGAGTGTAAAATTCTGAAAAGTTCTAAGCCTGGGCTATATTTCAGAGGAGAAAGCACTGAGCAGAACCAATCGACATCATCTGCTACCTCCGAGTGGCACCTGGGCACAAACAGCACTTTGTAATTGCAGGATTCCTTTTACATGGAAACATTGACAACATTCCAGTGTTTCCCTGTTAAAAACCCACTATCCCTGTTTTCTTCTCCCCCACCTACCTCCCTCCAGCCTCCTTTTTTTGGGTTTGTTGGTTTTTTTTTTTTGGCCTGGAGTTATTACATGGAAGCCTGATAAATGGATGCTGTGAATGAATGTTTTCCAAACATTGTAGGAACTACTAAGAAAGTGGTTTTCCTTCTTCCCCTTTTTCCTTCCCACACTCCTCCCCACTCCCACCCCACAACTAATAGCACACAAATAGCACTTCATGCAATTTTGGCTGCTCTCCACTATTCCAGGCAGACTTCAGGAAATCTCTTGATTTATAGTTGGGGCATCCAAAGGCAGCATGCTGCCTGCTTCCTTCAGGGATGCCTGTTGGTGACATTTAGTGGGGTTGAGGTGCAGTATTTCAAGTGGGCAATATCCATATTTTAGTCAGATAACTCCATGTTTGTACTCATAAATTGATTTAGTAATGAAATAAGCTCCTTTCATGATGCTTGCTGGCTTTAGGGGCTTTGTTATGGTATACTCAGACTTCCTGAAGTTTAGTTTACCAAAGCAGAGCCAAACCTTTCTATCCACATTCCCACAAGCAGTCCAAGTGAATTCAATAGGGCCATTCACATTAATAGGGAAAGCAGGATTTGGGACGAGGGTCAGAAAGCCCCTGCAGCATGTGCTGGAGGCTCAGCAGCCTTTGGGCTCCCCACTGCTGCTCTTGGCTGCCCCAGGAACATCAGTCCTGAGATGCTTTATGAGGCTGGAGCTTCCTGGAGCCCTGTCTCTGCTCTCCTGCAGATGGGATGCTTGGAAAGGGGCTCCAAGCCAAACCCCAGGCTGCAGCTCAGTGCTTGGCCCCTGGTTTGGTTTTTGTCTCCATGGCTCAGTGACCCTTCATTGGGAACTGCCAGCAGGTGAATTCCCTGCTCTCTGGAGGGGTCACAGTGTCCTGGGGCTTTGCTGCTCTCCCAGAACTGGTCCTTTAGGAGGACAAGTTGGTACCTGGACACTGGGGCTGGCTGTGCCTTGAGCCATGGAAAAACATGGGAAAACTACTTGGGATTGCTGTTATTTGACTTGCATGCACTTAACATAGGTTATATAAATTCCTTTTATATTTATTCCCCTTTTTCAGTGAGGGAAAAACAATTTTCCATGTTGGTTCCTTCTCTTTCTAAAATATTGGGAATTTGAGACTCTTAATGCACCACCAACAGAAATTCAGCCTAAGTGTGTAACACAGAACCTGATCCTTGGGTAAGTCTGTGCCTCTGACACAGGAGTTGTTGGGAGAGAGAAAAGCTCTGCAAGGTAACTGTGTGCTCTGCAAGGTAACTGTGTGCTCTGCAGAGCTGTGTGCTCTGCAAGGTAACTCTGTGCTCTGCAAGGTAACTGTGTGCTCTGCAGAGCTGTGTGCTCTGCTCCTGCTCAGAGCACAGACACCACTCTGCACCACTCTGGGCCACAACAAATGGAGTTTCACTGCAGTTATTGAGGTGCCAGTCTCCAAAAGCTCTGCTCTTTGCTGAGGGGCCTTGCCCATCTGCCCTTGCTGATGGACCCTGGCAGAGTTGCCTCGTTCACACTGAGCTTAATCCAAGCTCCCTGTCAGTGGGGACCTGTGAACTCTTTCCATGGGAAATGTGGGAATAAGTGAGACTTGGCTGTGACTTTCCTTGGTGGGAGACAGGACTGGCATGGTTGTGCTGGGAAGGATCTCCTCATGGCATCTCCTCCTGAGCTGGGCTGCTCCTGCAGGGGAAGATGTTTGCAGAAGGTGAACAGCTTCCTTATGGCACCAAAAATGGGTGTTAAAAGTAAAAAAAAAACCTGGGGTTTAGGCTTTCCTATCCCACCTCTGATGGGGAATGAAATGTTAATTGAAAGGTGCACCTAAATTTCTGTGCTGCCGAGCTCAGACAATGGCTTTGACCCAGGATCAGAGTGTTCTAGTCCCATTTGGAGCAGATTTGTTTTTCCTGCAGTGTTGTTCCAGAGTTTTCAGTCCTTTTTTCATGGATGAGTGACCTGTGACATTCCCTCCTTCTAGAGATGTTCTGATTTCCTCCTCTATAAACAGAGGAAACACCCATTTCTATGAAGTGCTGAAGACAAGCCCCACACAGCCTTGGCTCTGCTGAGAGCTCTTTAGAAGGGTCTCAACTTAAAGCTTTATTCTATCAAATTATTATTATTATTATTATTATTATTATTATTATTTCAAAATAATGTTATTATGCTAAACTGTGGCATCCTTGGACAACTTTGGGGCATCATCTCCCACTGGCAGCAGAGAGGATTTACCTGTTTTAGAAAGTATTTGGAATTCTGCCCGAACTTCAGAACCTTTTTATTGGTATAGTCTTGTTTTGAAGGGAGAGTGTAACATCACTGACAGGTACCTCAAAGTTTTTTAGAGGTTGTAGCTTCAGGTTTCTCATCAATTTCAAAACTATGTTTATCAATGGGTTTTATTTCTTTCTCCAATTGTAATATATTTTGCTTTTATGTTGTTTGTTTTCTCCTTCATCATTCATTCTTTATGTTAAATGGAAAAAAAAAATCCCACGTGAACTGTGAAACAAAGGAGTTAATTTTTCCCCACAACATTCTCATATTTTGTATCTCTGCTATTTTCTCTGGATTATGGCAACAGGTAAAGCTTCTCTCAAGAATAAAATAAAGAGAAAGCAGAGAGTTTTTAAATTTCATTCCTGAAGTGGACAAAACTCTGACCATTGTGCTCCCAAAACCACACCGTGAAGGCACCACATTAAAACTTTTTTTGGAGAAGTCTGAAGAGGGAAATTTAATGGAGGAATAGAAAGCAGGACAAGCTCCAGAGACTTTTCCTGCAGAGCTGTGTGGGACTGGGGCCTTTGTCTATTGAAAAAAAAATGGCCCCAAAAGCCTCTCCTCGTCTCCCACTCCTCCCACGGCTTCAGTTAAATTCTCGGATCGTGAGGGCATGTAGGGAACAGCTGCTTATGATCTCTTCACAAGTGCTGGGTCATTGGTAAACAACCATCCCTCCACCCTCACGGAGCGAAGAGAGAAAAAAAAAAAAAATAAAAATCATACAAAAAATGCATTCATTTTGCTGATGATGAAGAGTAATGAAGAGCACGTGCACGCCGAGCAGAGAGAGAGAGAGAGAGGCAGAGAAAAAAAAAATGACAAATTAAATCATGTCTGGTTTGACAAGCCTTTAAGTGTAACAGATCTGCACTTGTGCTGCCTGACAGGAGTGATTGATACCACGGAGCACTCGTCAATTTTTAAACACACAGCCCCAACAAAGAGCCACTTCATCGTGGGCCTCGCCGTGTCGAGGCAGCGCCGAGCTCGCCGGGGGAAGCACCCTCCACGCCTCGTGTTTTCCTTGGCAGCTCCCCCTGCTCCTCGCTCTTTGGACAACTATATTTATTTTTATGATCCTTAAAATATTGTAACCCAGTCAGCTCGACAGTCATTTAAGGTAATTTCTGGTCTGAACGGCATCTATTTTTCTTACAATAATGTGTGTTTGCTGTGGGCCAAATTCTTTGTGTAGGTAGCTCTGTGTTCGGAGCTGTTAAGAGGGGGAGATCCAGGAATTTCTAATAACTTGAAATCTAAACCTCCTGGATGTTTCAGGCCGTGCCATTTATAGGAGATATTTAGCAGAACAATATGCTTCTCTTTGTGCTTTATTTGTGTACAAACCAACCAACCCAGACTGGATTTTTTGGGGGGAGAAACTTGGTCTGAGACAGACTTTGAAATTTTCAGTCTGAACGGGTCAAGGTTGAAAATATGAAAAAGGGCAATACTATAAAAAGAGCCAGAGTCTTTAATTATTATTATTATCAGTATTTTGCTGTTGCACCACATGAAGAGTTTCTAGAGGGCTTTTAAATGTATTCAATAGGAGCTGGAGGATAATGGATTGTTTGATATCAAAGATGGCTCAGCAGTTCAGAGCAGCCAGAAGGATTTGTGATGGCACAGAAAACCTCCTGTAAGCATCCTAGAACATGGATAATCCTGTGGAAGGAGACACCAGTGCAATAACTTTGATTTTTAAGGGCTTAACCCTCTCAAAGGAGAGCTTGTGGAAGAACATCCCACCTCACCCTGGGCCAGCAGCGAGGGCAGGCAGTGACAGTCTCTGTCACCTCCAGGTGCTCTTGACTCATATTTTTATGTTGCTGTGAAATTATTTACTAGCAGGGAAGAAGAACCAGCACAGCTTTTAGCTAAATCCGTGGTGTCTGTAAACCCAGGACCCTCCTCAGCCTGGGGTTTAGGAGATGCTTCTCTTCCTATCAGCAGTGCCTGTGCAGGGATAATTCTGTAATCCAGGCTTTCATTTTCTGTATCTTTACTACTTGTCCTGGGCCCTTGGCTCCATTAAGGGTGGATGCCCAACTCTGTTTATTTAGGCCTTTTTAATCTGACATTTCCAATCAGGCTAATTCATCCGAGAGAGACCAAGCATCCTTTTATTTATTTTAGCCTATTTCAGCAAGGTAACCCAATCCAGACCATCTCCATATCTTGTTTACAAGAGCAGCCACGGTGACAACATCTGTCCTGTGTAAAATGTCAAAAAAAAAGGGGAAAAAGAAGAAAACTTAGTGAAAATCACAGAGGTATCAGAGTTGTTATTCAGACACACATGGCAAAATGAGCCTCCAACATTATTTTCTGTATTCAGAGAAGAAAAAAGGTCAGAGGGAGGTATCAGAGCTGTGGGTGAGGGTCTATGTCCCTGTGTCAGGCCAGGGAATATTCCATGGAATTTTTAAATGCTGGGAGTAGCAGCAGTTCTAGAAGTGTTTGGGAAATGCTCTGAGGCACAGGGTGGGATTTTGGGGTGTCTGTGCAGGGCCAAGAGCTGGACTGGATGATCCTCGTGGGTCCCTCTGACTCAGGATATTCCATAACTCCCTGATCCCATGAATACTGTGCCCAGGTAGAGGAACCTGTGGAGGAAATGTTTGTTTTTGTGCTTATAAAAGGGTTTGTTTATAAGGAAATAAAGACAGGTTTTTTTCCTGATGTAACTGATCAGATACAGCAAGAGAAGATAAAAAGGAAGGAAAAATGCCATATAAAAATCAAGTTTTGAGCCCAGTGATATCTGAAGAGGCAGAAAAGGGGTTGTGATTACTGTGATTATTTGCATATTAAGCTCATGTAGATTCTGAATGGCACCAGGGGGAATTTACACCTCGCTGGTGAAAGCTGCTGCTGTTAAACGATGCTGGGAAGTTGCTTTTACCATCCCATAAACAAGGGGAAGTGTGACAGAGTCCCAGCCTGGGAGGTGAACTCACACCAAAATGACATTTCTAACGTGAGTGCAAGGGAGGAGCTGCCAGGGTGACATCACTTTGTGTCCCCAGGAGGGAGGGGAGGCTGAGCAGCTCCCATTGCTGGCATGCCTGGGCAGCAGGCGATGCCTTGTCCTGATCCCTGCTGATCCCTGCAAGCTCTTGGGTTTCAGGAAGAGGTGGAAGCCTGAGGAATTTATTTGTCACTTGAGCTAGGGATGACCACCAGGAATGAAACCTGCAGAGTCCATTATTCCTTGCTGGTGTGTGGTGGGTTCTTGTTTAAGTTCTCTGCTGCAGCGTGTGTGGTTTGACATGAACTCCATGCTGGTGGAATTCTCCTTATCCACAGACTATGGAATAATATTGGAATAATATTTATTTCTCTGGACAGAAGGGGCTGTACGTCAGAGATGGCAGCAGCCCTTCCTTGGCTCAGGTCTGACCTAGCCAAAAGAACAAACCCCGTGGGTAGAGCTGGCAGAAATTTGATGTTCTTACATTTTGGGGAATTCAGCACATCCCTATGCCAAGCAATAGCGAAACAATTATTTTGCAAATTAAAATTATCTGTGTTTTATAAAAGAACACATTTATTACAGAAAACTATGTGAATGTTGAATAACTGACAGGTATTATAGCTGAAAAAATAATGTTAAATTAGAGAGAGGAAGAATTTCAACCAAACCAGAAATAGACCTGATGAAAAGCACTGTTCATGGTACAGGAGCTGAATACACCTGAGAGAACTCTCTAACTGCATTATGGCCCAGCCTTGTGATACACAAAACTGAGCCCCATCTGCTCCTGCTGCTGCACTTGTGTCCACGTGACAGAAAAGATTAAAACAAGATATCAACATAAAAGTCGATTGATACAGGAGGAGCGAGAGGGAACTCCTGGAAGGAGATTGTGAGATAGTGACAGCTTGGAGCAAATCCAAACCCAACTGCAGCCCGGAGAAATTGCCTTTCTGTTGTTCCATGTTTTCTGTAATGCAAACCAGTGTGTGAGGGGCTGGGGGGATGTGATTGTCATTAGGAAAAGCTTTTGCCAGCACAGTAGCTCAGACACCAGGGGATAATGCATTACACACTGATGCTTTCCAGGATGTGGATTCCACCAGATTCCACGGCAGTTGTGCTGCCGATTCCACCGGGGGGGGATGTGTTCCCAAGCCACAGTTTCCCCTCTTGGCAGTGCAGTTAAAGGTCCAGCCCTGGTTCAGAGAAATGCCCCCACCTTCCTGCAATCCTCAGGTTTCACCCAGCACCGCTGCCCTTTGAGGTTCCAGGAGGGGGTTGGATTTCAGACATGGGCAGAACAATGGGGAAAGTGACCCCCTGGTGCTGTTACAGCTTAATCCCACCCGGGGAAAGCCTGGCCTGGCTCTTCAAAGCTGGGCCATGCCAGAACACCTGCGGAGATCAAAGCACCTCGCAGGGGTGTGCCAGCCCTCAGCCCTGCCCAGGTCCTGCTCTGCACCCAGGCCCAGCTCAGGAACCACTGCAGGAGCTCAGGAGGATGGGGCTGATGGCCCTGACAGCACCAGAGCTCTGTTCAAACCCTGAGGGAAAAAAATCTCCCAGGAAAATAGAGGAGCTTTGAGCACTCGTGGCCAGAAAGGAAATGCCAGAGCCTCGGCGCTGCTCTGAGCGGTGGTGGCACCCACAACTGAGTGCCAACGAGTGGCCCTGTGCTGCCCAGCCCTTCCCTCTCTACTTCCAAATTATTGCAATAAATTTGGCTTCCTGTCCTCGCTGCTCTGCTGCTGGACACGGCCCCGTTGCACTTCAGAGGGAGCAGGTGCTGATGGCTGCGGAACTCGAGCCGGGGATCGATTGTAACGCATCTTAAAAACTCCCACGTGCCAAGATGTAAAAAAGGAGTCTGCAGAACGAGATTTTCTTCCCTCAGACCTGGAAAACCTGGTGGTGTCTGTGGTTTTGTAAAACCTCTCATACTTTATTTATTTTTATTCCTCTGCTAGCCCTTGGGTACAGATTACTTTCAAACAAGCTGGTTTACTGTTTGCATAACACAGGCTTAAATTCAGTTAGAAATAGATCGTTTTTCAAGTAATATTCCCCAGAAAATAATTACATGTATTTGGGGGTGTTGGGGAAAACATCAGAAATCTTTCAAGCTAAGGTCTGGTGACACCTGGCAATTAAAAATAAAAATCCATTTCACCATCCAGACCTTCCTCCTTCTCCTTGGGGACAAATTAAACTGAACTGCAGAAGTTTCAAACATACTTCTAAATCCAGCATCATTTGCTTCTGGGTAGATTCTACATTCTACAAATTATTTCTTCCTGGGAAAGTGTCTTGGATTCATATTAATGAGGATTCCATGTTTGTGGTTAAGGGAAATTCAGTCTTGTGGCTTAAGCAGCCTCAGGACTCTCATTAAGTGCAAGAGGTTAATAATCTAAACTAGCAGTTAACTAGCTCTGGTCAGCAGAGCACTATTGCTTTTGGCTCAGGCAAGCCGAGCTGGTCCCTTGTCCTTTGCAGTGCCAGAAATGCAGGTGGAGACCAAACCAGGTGAGCTGCACATGAGCCATTTCTGATTTTAGTGCTGGGGGAGATGTTGGGAAATGTTTGGAGTGGAATAAGAGACTGAAGGAAAAGCTATGGCTGTGAGAGGAGGGATGGAGGTGGGCTTCACTCAAGGATGGTTTGTGCTCTGCTGGTTTGAGATCCTGGTCCAGCCAAGGGCTCTGCACAGGCAGCTCAGGCTCTTTTTTTTTGTGGGAACAAGTGGTTGCTCTGCTGCTGCACTTTTCAAATTTGCAGCACTCCCAGTGGTGCTTGGCTCTGCTTGGGGAGGTATTTTATGTGTCCAGCATGGCAGGGACAGCCACGGGAAGAAATCATGGAATTCCAGAGCCCTGGTTGGAATGGAGCTCTGGAGTTCCTCTGTTCCAGCCTGCTGGTCAAGCAGCTCCACTTGGGTCGGGTTGCTCAGAGCCTGCAGGACCTCTCTGGGCAACCTGTCCTGGTATTTAACTGCTGTCCTGATGTGCATTTGGAAATTGCACCTTCCAGCCAGTGCCTGGTGCCCCCACCCTATTGCCCCTCTCCTGCAAGGACAGCCTGCTCCCCTCTCTGCACCCTCTGCTCTGAACCAGCACTGAGGTCTCCTCTTTGCCTTCTCCTTGTGCCAAAAACAGTCACCTCTCTCTAGTTCTCCCTCTAAGCCACGCTCCAGCCCCTGTCCTATGGTCCTTTGGTGAGCCCCAAACTGGACCCAGTGCTCCACACCCAATGGGGAAAGAGGGAAAGGCTCATTTTCCTGGCTCTGCTGGCTGCATCCTCCCCAGGACAGCCTGGGATGTGGTTCCCCTGCCCAGCAGCATTAAGTTGCTTTGTGGGTCAAGAGCCTGAAAGAATCAGCTCAGGTGTTCCTGACATTGAAGAATTGCTGCAGAAAGGGGAGGGCAGTCACAAATTGGCTCTGTCCTTCTGCAGCCCATGGAAACTTTAGTTTTAATTGCACAGACTCCAAGCAAATTAAAAAGAAGCAGCCAAATCTGTTATCAGGCTGGCTTCCTGCTGTGTCCTGACAGGTCCCAGAGGCCTCTGCAGAGACAAGGTTTGGCTGCTTCCTGCCACATCCTTTCTGCCTAAATTTAGAATGGAAAAGAGATTCTAATCTGAAAGAGATCTTTTTATGGAGTAGACTCTGTTCCCAGTGGAAAAAATAGGACATGATCAGATGGTGCCCCCCTGCCTTTCTGAAGTGTTTATTTCAAGGATACAGTTTATTCCAGCAGTTGGCTCCTGTTGGAGCATCCATGGATTTATATTCTGGCCTGTTTGGAGGAGAGGTCCCAATATACCCAGAAAACCAGATTTCATTTAGTCTTGGTAACATCACTCTGAGAACAAGCATCCAAGATGTTGTCTGGAAATCCAAAACGTTATTGTGGAGAATCAAACAGAGCCTGGGCTGAGATGTCTGAGGGAAGAGCTCTCTTCCCCAAGGCAGCCTCGTGTGCTGTCCAGCCCCTGCTGACACAGCTCACACCACCCTGGGCTGCCTTTTCACCTGCTGTAAAAGGGGAAAGAGGTTCATTAGCCGTGATTTTTGGGAGGCATAAAGTTGCTTTTGCTGTCTGGAACTCCTCTGACCGTGGTCTCCAGGCTGTCTATGCTGTATCAACAGGCAGCTGAGGTTTGCTGGGAGCAGGGGGAGATGCAGGGGCTGCTCACAGCGAGTGCAGTGCCCAGAACACTTGGGAGCCCCTTGCTGATGTGCTTTGGGGCTGTTCTGAAGCCTCTCTCTCCTTCTGTCAGGCTCTGCACAAGCAGTTCCCCTTGGGAAGAAGTGCCTGGGACTCCAGCCTAGCCATACATCTCTGTCAAAATCCCTATGAATAAATTAACCTTTCTAAAGATTAGTGCACCCTAATACCTCAGGGTTTTTTTTCTTGTTTTTTTAACAGAACAAATGCTAAAAACGCCTTGACAGACCTGGCTGGGGTTTGTGCTGTGGAGCATCTACAAGGGATTATGCTGTGAGTGGTGTTAAAGGCACAGCCATGTGATTGTGGCCAGCACTGGCTGGTCCCCTCCTCTGGAGCAGGGCTTTAGTGATGGCAAAACACACAGTTATGAGTAGGAAACCCTCATTTGGGCAAATAATAAAAATTCCCAAGAAAACTCTCATGCTTTTCCTTTTAAAACACCTCAAACTCAGCCACCTCCCGGTGCTTCACCCCTGGTGCTTCCCCAGACAAAGACGTGGTGTGATTCAAACAAACTCTCGAGGTTTTGGAAGCTGCACCAACACCAGGAGAGCCGAAACCCTGGTGGCCAAATGGGAACAATGGGCTCAGTGTCAGCAGCCCAACACACTCTTGTCCTGCAGGCTTTTCCCCCTTTCCCTGCTCGACTCCAGCCCTTATTTTGGTAGGACAGACCAAAGGGAGGTCAGGTATCTGTGGCTCCATTCTCCTGCCATTGAATTGCTGGAATTGATCTGATCCTTTCCAGGCGGCCGGGGCTGAGGGGGCCATTCCAAAGATGGCAGGGAGTGTTTTGATTTTTGATCCTTTTGAGATGAATTATGGGGAGGAAGCTGTCTGCTATCAGAGGAATTAGTCAAATTCCTTGTCAGATGTGCAATCCCATTAAAAATGCATTATCTGTTTTCAAAGCTTAAGTGTGGGTGTTGGTTGAGAGTCTTTAAAATATTATTGTAAACTTTCACTGAGAAAAAGTATTCCTGAGTCTTTCATGAGGGCTAATCCCACTTCAACTACCGTAAACCATCAACTTCTGGGGTGGCCTTCACGAGCAGTGCAAGGCCAGAGCATGCCATTACTCTGGGAAAATCCTCCTGGAAGATGCACACATTTGTTTTATGACATTGTTAGCAGATGCCAGCATCGAGCTGATGTGTTCTGATGGTGATTCTGCTCCTCAAATTCTCCCTTTGCTTTCCTGACTGGCATTTAGGGTTCAAACAACTCCCTGAATCCAGGGCTGAACTCATCCCAAATGAGATCTCCAACTCTGCTGCCAGCAAAGAGTAAATTCGTGGCTCTTAAATGTATCTGCTCCTAACCTGAATATCTAAAATGTAGAGGGATGGATTCTCAGGGAAAGCTTTGGAGAATGTGCTCGTGGAGAGAAGCCACAGGTTCTTCAGTGAGGGATTAACAGGATATCCTGGAGCAGTCAGTGTCACTCATTCTTTGAACACATTCCAAGGAATTATTTTAATAAGCCAATAAAGAGATGTAAACGTCTCTTTTTAAAGTACCTATTAGTTGCAGAATCACACACTCTTCCTATTTTTTAAATTATTATTATTTTTGACATGTAAATAGGACTTCCAGGAAAATCTTGCAGATTTCAGATGCCTTTCACTGACACTCACAACTCCAGCATCTCTCCAGTTGGGTTTACAGTAGCCATGGCAGGTAATAAATGATGTTCTGGGGCCAGCTGAGCTCTGTCCCACAGGTTATTTCCCTGGACCTTTGCTCACTGGAATTATTATTAGAGAACAGGGGTAATTCCATCATTTTTATTTGCTTCTCTGAGCACAGTCAGGGTGGCCACGAACCTGCAAATCAGTCTGTACAACAAAGACATGTTTTTGTGATCGAAAAATAGGGTGGTCACCTTTTCAGAGGAAGGAAACAGCCTTGGCTGGCAAGGCCTCCTTTCCAGGCCTGTGCCAGCACCGAGGGCCATGTTTCATGTTACTTTGTTTTTCTGTTCCATTCGAGGAGTTGGCAGAAAATAGGCAAATTCCTCAGCTCTGGCTGGGTGCTCTGGCTCTTACAGTGACCATGTTTCCTGCCTGCATCTCTGGCAAGTGACTCAGTTTCTATAACAACTTCAGGCCTCTCCGTCACTGCGGGCTAACGGAGCCCAGCTTGGTGCTTATCTCCTGAAATACCTAAAAAGTTCTGGGTTCAAATTGCTTTTGACACCGTTGCCAGTCCACCTGTTAAAATATTTTGCAGACAACAAAGTATGAAAGGAATACAAGCACATCAGGAGTATTTGGGATAAGGTTTTGTCTTTGAGGGCTTCCAAGGTGCTTTGGTTTTATTTTGATGGGGGCCGAACTCCCAAGGGATCCCAATTGGGACCTGTAAACAAATGCTGGAGAATGGAATAAGTTGTGTGGGAAGGTGAAAATCAGCATCACTCTTTCTTTAGCCAATCCATATAAAAATTCAGCCCAAAATTTGAGTTTAAAGAGAGTTTCCCTCTCTCCTGTGCTATATAAATGAAAGGGCAGCAGGAAATATTCTCCTCCACCCTTCCAGGCTCAGCAAGCAGTGAATCTTCAGAGCCTAAGCTGGTCTACCTTGTAAAATTTCCCCCACTCTTTACAGTCTTGGTCCCACAGAGCTCACATTGTCCCAAACATCAGAGGCAGAACCCTGCCTGACATTTCCCAGACAACCTCGTAACCCAGGAAAGCCAGAAAATAAAGAAATTCCCTTCGATTCCAAGTGCTAAGCAGAGAACATGTGGTGCTCAGGTCTTCCCCAGCCCCATGAGGCAGCTGCAAACACAAGTTATTGCAAAGCTGCAAAGCAGAGTCGGTGGCACTTCAACCTTTCCTTGGCTAGAATGGGTTTATCTCAAAATTTTATGTTATTTCAACAAAGCAGAGTGTTTACCATAAATAGCAGGGCCTGCAGAAAGCCTGTTGGAACACTCTTCCTACTGTGAAGTACCTCAAGCCTGAACCAATTTAGGGGAGGCCTTGGCCATATGATTTTAATATTAACAAGTGGAGCAAATTTGTGAGTGGGTTGTTGGCCGGTTTCATAGTGAGGGGCACCTGCAACCCATCAACACGGCTCAGGCAACAAGGTGTCAATGCACAGGCGGAATAAAAACACGAATTTGGTGTGTGCAGGGATCACTCAGGCGGTGGGGAGGTGTTAACATGCGGGAGGAAAGGAAAGCTCGAGGTGAAACGCTGCTGTTTGTTGCTCTGCTAGCAATGGCCCAGCTCTCAGAGGGGAGAGAGGGAGAGCGAAGGGTGGAACACAGGGCACACCCCGGGCTGCTGCTGCCAGCTGGAGGGCTCCCATGTGCGGGGTGGGAGCAGGGGTTGAAGCTGGATGTGGCAGAAAGTGGCCTTGACCTTGTTTTGGGGAGGCAGGAGAGAGCTCCTGTGGTGCTTGGGCTGTGTGGGTCTGGGAAAAGTTTGGAACATGCAGGAGGGACAGGCAGATCTCTCAGCGCAGAGAAGTCTGTCTCTAGAAGTCTCCCTAGTCACCCTAGAAGTCTCCCTAGCCACCCTAGAAGTCTCTAGAAGCCACCCCAAAACTCGTGCTCCTGGAAGGGTCCTGGAAGGACCTTGGAAGAATCCTTGAAGGACCTTGGAAGGATCCTTCCCAGCTGTGTCCTGAGCTATTGCTTACATTTGTTGCAGGGATGTGATTTCTTGCCCTATTTCATAGATTTCTCCCTTCTTGCAACACCCCAGAGGGTGATCTCAGCACGTTGTTATGTTCTTTCCATTGTGTGCCAGCTTCCAGGGTGTATTTCCATTTATCTGAACAAGCACAGACCCACAGTGACACGATCCAGGGGCAGACAAATATGGGCTGTCACAAAAACATGGTCTGTGTTTGAGGGAACACAGGTCACCTCCTGATCCCACCTTCGCCTCTGACAAACATCTGGAGCTGCTGTGTCCTGCTGGAGTGACTTTCCTTCTGTTTGCCTTTACCTCTGCTGCTTTATTTCTTTATCCAGGCTGGGAAGGTTGGGGCTGCTCAGCCTGGAGAAGAGGAGGTGGAGATCTCTTCGAACCTTCCAGGACCTGAAGAGGAACTGTTTGTCAGGAACTGGTGTGAGAGGACATCTGGCACAGGGTGCCTGGAGAAGCTGTGGCTGCCTCGTCCCTGGGAGCATCCAAGGCCAGGCTGGATGGGGTTTGGAGCAGTCTGGGATAGTGGAAGGTGTCCCTGCCTGTGGCAGGGCGTGGATGAGCTTTAAGGTCCCTCCCAACCCAACCCATTCTGGGATTCTCTTGCTTAGCCAGCCTTGACTTAGCAGAGTATTCACCCTGCCCTTCAGCAGGTTCACACACACCCTTGGCACATGGGGACTTTCCTGTGTCCATGGTCACTTTCCTGCACATCTGGAATAATTCCAACCTTCTTTCTCCATCCAGTTGGAACCCCCTGAGCCCACGCTCTGCTTTGCCAGTCACTGTTTCCTGTCACTTGCCATGGCCTCTTCCCTGGAGGTAAGAAAATAACCTGGCTCACTCCTTCCCAGTGGTAATCTGTTGTTTTGGCATCCTGTGAATGACTGGTTTCAGGCGAGTCTGTCAGTCTCCCTTGCCAGCAACCAGGTTTTGGATGTTTGCTTTGGGAACATTTTGTGGTTGAGTGGCTGTGTTCCATTCCACATGTAAACACGGGCGAAAACTCACATTTAACAGCTCTAAACACTTGGACACAGGTCAAAGGGGCTACTCTGCTTCTCTTTATTTAATACATCGAGATTTTGCATAAAGCGCAGGACAATTTACTAGCAGGACCTGCCAAATGTATGATTTTGTTTGATTTTATTTTTAAAAATGCCTAGCGCACAAGCTGAGCCTTTATTTGGAAGGAGATATTGAGAAAGCAAAGCTTAATTGACTCTCAGGCTGCACAATTGGAGTCATGTCTAAAAGCAAAGCTGCCTTTTCCCTCAGCGTGTGCTCGTACCGGAGGCCACTTTCCACGAGTTGAAACCACAGTAACTCCCCACAGAACAGGGCCAGGATGGCTTGAGATTGGAACTGGCTCTTCAGCTATTTTCAAGCTTTGTTTTTGCTGTCTCAGTCATCTGATTGCTCCCAGTGATGCCAATGTGGTTCCTTGCCGTGACCACGCACCAGAGTCTGGCTGCAGCACCAGGGCCTTGTGTCTGCTCAGCACTTTTCCAAATCCAGAGCTTTTCCTGCTTCTTCATGTGGCAGAAGGTGAATATGTTAAGCCACTTCATTTTACACCCTGGATCATTTGTTCAGGACCAGCCCCTTAAGCACTGAACTCACTCTCCTTTTCCACACCCACGAGAAATCCAAGTGGTGCTGCTGATGTCCTCACACGTATTTATGGTGAGCTGACATCCAGTGTACAATGAAACCACCACTTCCAGACCTATTTGAGCTCTAAATATGTCCTTTAGGACTTCAAAAGTAGGGCATCTTCTAGTGAGGGACCTGTGAACAGCACAGCTCAGCCCTTCAGGCATTCATAGTTTAAGGACATCTTCTGCCTCATTGAGCTCTTGTGGGTTTTTGTGCCCAGGCTGGAGAGGACTGAAGATCTCTGGTAGCACTTGTTGGTGCTCCACAGCTTGTCTGCTCACATGATGCTGGCAAACTGCCTTATTTCCAGCTGCTAAATTGCATTCAAAGGCCATTTAAAATACTTTCCTAATAAAACTTGCCTATAAAAATAGTTACTATAGCTGCTGCAAGGATGTTCTAGGAGCTGGTCCAAAAGACAGTCCCTACTGAGATGAGATCCACCCTGCTAAAAAAAGCTGAGAAATTGCAGCCTTAGCAGGATTCCAGCAGGAACGAGCAGGAGCAAAGTGGCAGCGGAAGCGTTAATCAAACCTTGGGCTTTCTTAGTTAATGCACAGTCACTGCTGCAGCTGATGGATCAGATATGGAGCAGGGCTTGTTGGGTAGGGTTTCTGAGCTGTTTAAATATGTTACAGCCTGGCTTTTAAACTCGAAGAGCTTGGATTAATTGAGTAAGTGGCACTTAAGAGATTGCAGTTTAGGAGGACGCGGAGTGTGGCTAAACACAGCCTGGGTAGGTCCCTCCCAACCTGTGGCTGCTCTTTCCCCGTGGCTGTGGGCTGGGGACACAGCAGATCTGCTGCAGCTTTCACTGCCAGGGAGCTGAGACATGCAGCTGTTTGCATCCTTTGATCACAGGAGATAGCAGGACAAGCAGAGGCAGTGCTGATGCAAACTCCTTTTTAAGCTCAGTCCAGCTGCTCGGGCTCTCAGGAGGGGCAGGGGAAGGTTGGCACAGTGTGCCCATGGTGGATGGCACTGCTGAGCCCTCTCTCTGGCCAGGTATAACAATTCCCAGTTGGCATTCCATTCCAAGTGTGCTAGAAATGCAACTTTTGAAAGGATTATCTTCTCCAAAGGCAGATGAAACTCCTGGGGGCTGACATTTCCCTCTGAGCTTGAACATCTCATTTCCCTTCCCAGGGAGATGGAGGGTGGCTCTGCCTCAGCCCCACCCAAACAGCTGATGCTTTAATTTATCCTTCTCTAATCAGTCAGGAAAATCCTTCCAGGACTTTCTAACTCGTGGAAACCTCTTCTCCTTCTCAGCACTTTGTCCCAGGACAGGGACTTGCTTTTCTTCATATTTGGACAGGCCTGGTGCATATTCCAGCTGCCACAAATAGCCAATTTCTCTTCTTTCATCAGGACTTTTTCCTTCTGTGCCATTCCGGTGGCAGACAGATCTGGATTCTCTCTACAGAAGGGATAACAGTAACAGCAGGGGCTGCCAGGGAGCTGCTCCCACTTCATAATTTGTTCAAAACTGGGCACCTTTTTGAGTTTTCAGTGGGGATTTTAGAGCAAATATTACAGGAACTCCTACTTTCTAGACATAAGCCCATACCAAGGATAAAAGTGCACTTCTCCAAGCATGCCTGCAACTCTTAAAAGGTTTTTACTCTTCTGCTGCCCCCAAAACAGTGGAATAGTTTTTTCCCTGGAGAGCCAGAGTGGTTTTTATACGAGTCCCTTTGGAAATGGGTGATATTTTTTTTCTGTATTACCCTCTCCCTGCTCTCTTCTCAGTCTTTGCTTGTGATTTCCAGAGAGAAATTGTGGCAACAGTTTGTTGTGTGATGAAATCAAACCTGGGACGTTCAGGATCGATGCAAATAAAGCAGCAGCCATGGAGCAACACGAGGTGCAGACTTTCTTCCTTTGGAATGGGCTCTGTTGTTCTGCCTGCAGAAATTGTCTCATTTGGGAATGCTAAAACATTGATTTCTAGTGCTGGAAAATTGCTTTCTGTGATTTTCTTCTTTTCTTTACACTTACCTGGCTTTGAAATGTGTTAAAATGTAAATTTTTAGGCTGCTAATGGAGCTATTTTAACAAGAGCTAAGGTTGTAGAAATGGTCTCCAGGAATGGGTTTGTTCATTTTTGTTTTTATGGAAAGTTGTAGCACAGGAGGTGGTGGGGTGTTTTTTAGATAATTCTAAGTGAAATATAAGAACTCTTCCTTTCTAAGTTGTCTAACTCAGGAGTAGGCATTTAAAATGATATTTTCATCCTGTCTAATTTCTATCTGTCTCAATTTTTGATCTGCCATAAGAGGCATAACATTGAGGGATAAAAATTATTCCATCCTTCTGCCTTCCTAGAATATAAAACCTCAGACTTTTGGGATCATTAACTAAACAAGATCTGTGTAAAGCTGATTTGACCCACATTATCCAAATTAAAACCAAGATTATTTACTAACACTGAACTTACTTCAAGTACCCTAAGTGTTGACAACACATATCAGCTTTAAAGTGATATTTGTGCTTTTCCTTGTGTCTGTCACTGAAACTGACTTTAGGACATCTTCAAGATATGATTTTTATCAGTTTCAAGCGCTGAGGTGCCCATATTGACTCGAGTGATGCTCAGCCTGTATGGAAATCAATAAATATTTCGGAGCTCACTGCAAGCGTGTAGTTTTTAGAGCGAGTTCTTGCCTTGACATCACAATAACCCTCTCTGCCAGTAGGTGGGGTTCCAATCCTGTTAAAAAAACCTGGGAAACCCACGGCTGCTTGCTCCTCTCGCGCTTCCATCCACAAGCTGGGCACATCTGGAAATGTTTGATTTGATATAGTGTCGTTTTACATTGCAGAAATGAGCGTAAGCGGTTTTTTAACCCACCAAGTGAGAAATGTGATCTGGGTTTTACTACCGACCCTTTAAATAAAAAACAGATCGCTTATTAAACCATTATCTATCAAGGATATGGAGAGGGTTGGAAATACCCCAGGATCAGGATCGGAATTGGAAGGGACACATTTCTGTCTACGGTCCGGCCCCGGTGGGCAGGAGGGCAGGGCTGAAATACCTCACAGGAGGGGAAACAAATGCAGGGAGACAGGAAAAAGGAACAAATTCATCTCCTCTCCCTGAATCTGACTTGGCTCTGACCATTCCCACTCAGGCCCCGGGCACTGCTGATAGGAAGGCGCTGAAATGTGTTATCAGGTGTTGCTTGTTATCAGGGGTGGGGGAAAATCTTCTCTCATGAGCTTGTTGAGCAGGAATAGATCAGGGAAAGTCAGCGCATCCCAAATCCCTCCTCAGTGCAGGCAAAGCACAGCGAGAGGAGCAAACTCCTGCCTTTAAAGCAGGACTCAGAGGTGCTGCAGCTTTTGTGCCAGCTCTGAACATGGCACTTTGTAACCCCCTGTGAACCGCAGCTCGTTGCTTTGTGTCCCAGAGGATGCACCCTGGATGATGAAACTAATTGAGCCCCTTGTTTTCAGCCCTCTTGAGTGATGTTTCCTCATTGATAAGGGCACATCCCACCGGCTTTGACAGAGCTGCTCACGTGAGCCAAAGCAGCAAGGCTTGGCTCCCTGTGACTTATGACAGTTGGCATCTGAAATGAAACAAAGATCAGATCCGAGATGGATTTTTTTTGGCCCTCATGTTGCATTTAAAAGCTCGTATTACTTTGGTTGTATTACATTGCATCACACTCGGCCCAGTCAATGTGTCATAAAGCTGCCTCATGTAATTGTACCCTGCATAAATGCACCAGAATGCCCCCGAAAAGTGATATTTCATGCTTGCCAGCTAACGCCTCAGCAAAGATTAAATCCACCAAAAGTAGGTATGTCCAATTGTTCGTTTGGATCAGCAAATAATTCATTACCCACATTATCTTTTTTTTTTTGAAATGTCACTCCATGTTGTAAATCACTACGGGGCCTGCTTAAAATGCCACCACAGGGATTTGTTTTAAAGGGAAAATTAAATTTTAGGGCCAATTCACACAGTAGTTTCCCCCCTGAAGCGGGGCTGCTCATCTCCAAAGGCAAAGTGCCTGCTTAGAGGATTTTTCTCTCTTCAAGTTGTGGTTCTCCCTGGGCTCAGTTTATTCATGTGGAGACTCCCACCCAGGCACAGGCCTGGAGACCCTGAGGGGAACAAGTTGGAGATTGTGAATGGAGCTCTTGGATCCATTCTTGGATCTCTCTGCTCTCTTTTTCTGAATTATCTCAGGGAAGAGGATTGTCCTCTCTTTGTACCTCACTTTGCCAATCTTCAGGGGCTCGGGACATTACTGTGTCAGCAGAGTGAGGCCTGGCTTTCTGAATTCACTCCTTCAAGCTGGGATGAAGGGAGAATGTTGGGATATGGATGACAAAGAGAGACTCAGAATCTCCTGAGCGAGAAGGGACCCACAAGATCATCAATCCAGCTCCTGGCCCTGCACAGACACCCCAAAAATCCCACCCTGGGCATCCCTGAGAGCGTTGTCCGAATGTCCTGGAGCTGCTCGCGGGGCCATGCCCATTCCCTGGGCCTGTTGAGTGCCCCAGCACCCTCTGGGGGAAGAACCTTTTCCTGAAATCCAACCAAAACCTCCCCTGCCACAGCTCCAGATGATCTGAGAGATCACACAGTAGCTGGAGTTCAGGAATTCCCTTCCTGAGAGCTAGGGGAGGTGGCTCCAAGGAATCGCTCAGGTGGGAGCTGCAGGCATCTGCTCCTGAGCACCCTGAGGGAAAAACAGGTCCTTTCCACCCCTGTGGCTCGAAAAGGCAGGAAAGGGGAAGGGAAAGCCCAGGATTTTGTGTGGCAGCTCAAATTCCTGGCAGGGAGTGGGAAGGAGGGGGCCAGCTGGGGCCAGGCTGTGGCCTTCTCCCCGGGCAGGGCTCGCTGAGGGGTGAGAACAAGAGTGTGGAGCAGAACTGCTGTTTGGGCTGCTCCCCGTGTCACTGGAGGGTGGGCAGTGACTTTTTGGGGCACAACAGAGATTTTCAGTGTGCACAGGCAGTCACCAGCATGGGGAAAAGCTGAGGCACTGCAGAGGTGTTGTCTTTCAGCGCAGGAAGCTTCCAGGCTCAGGTTGTGCTGTGATTTTTGACTAAGAATTACCTCAAGGAATGAGTTCCTGAAACACTGATGGAACTGGGGAAAAATAGAAAAACACCTCTGGAAGCACAAACTGCCCCTTTTCAGCAGTGAGAATTGAAATATTTCAGCATAGTGTAAAATTAGTGACACTCCAACAGCTACAAGTGATGGGAGCTCCCCTCTTATCAGAGTGAGGGGATTAAGAATCATCTCATCCCTGCCATGGGCAGGGACACTTCCACTATCCCAGGCTGCTCCAAGCCCCATCCAACCTGGCCTTGGACACTGCCAGGGATCCAGGGGCAGCCCCAGCTTCTCTGGGCACCCTGTGCCAGGGCCTGCCACATGTGTCAGACACATTAATTAGCCATGTAATTAACCTCAGAATGTGCTTTTCAAAAGCCTCTAGGTTAATTCAGGAAGGAAGATGTATCCAAGTAGTTATAACCATTTAATTGCTGCATTTAGCAGTGGAAAGTTTCATAGAATATCCTGAATATCCTGAGTTGGAAAGTACTCACAAGGACCATCATCCCCATGTTGGTCTCATTGTTATGGCATCATTCAAACTCGTGGTTTGTTGTTTTTGGGAATGTCGAGGAGTCACATTTGTCGGGAATAAAGCAGGATTTATTTTCTGCATTAGTTAATGGCACTTCCTCTCCTCAGCCAGCATTCAGACTTGAGGGGATGAATCTCAAGTAGAGCAGCAAAACTCTTGGTAACACTTTAACAGGATTTATTAAGTTTGTTTGCTTGAATAAACATCAGAATCCTCAAGCACTTTCTCTTCTGAGGATTAACGAGGAGCCTCGTTGCCTGCCACTGTGATTTCAGGATTTTATAGGTGTCTTTATCCTCAAATTCATTCACAGGTCCCAAATTTTATCTTTTTTTAGGTGGCAGGAGGGACATTGACCCAGAAGTAAGCACCTATATTGGTGAGTTCCTCTGCTCAGTGTGTCTTGAGCTGGTTTTAAAGCCGTTGCAATCGAGTAGGTTCAAAAAATTCCTAAATCTCTGAAAAGGCATCAGCACAAATTTGCAGGATATTTACTCAGCACAAACCCTGTTCCATGCTAATTTTAGGAGCCTTTTTCATATCACTGAGAGTGGAAAACATCCCACACCTCTACTGTGAGTATCAGTTGGGAAGAAATAATATTGTGATTCATGTACAGGCATAAAAGTTTATAGCTATTATTTAATGCCTGTTACACCTCAATCCCTATCTGTGTGTGGAACTTGTTTGCTGTTTGTGTTTCTCCACGTGCTTTCTATTCAATTTCTGCCATCTTTTCTTTATGGCCTTGCCCAGGTAATGAGCTGTTCCACATTTGGAGCTAATTAGGAGAAATTCCAGGCTACTGATACAGTCACACACTTTGATTTTCAGAACTGTGTGGAGCAGATTCTGATCCATTCTTCTCCAAGGAGAGCAGCACCAGTGACTTCACTCCTGATTTATGGAGCTGATTTATCCATGATAAAGAGCCTGGCCCTGCTGGTTTCCCTGGGACAGTTCTGGTTGCTTTGGGGGATGAATTATCTGCTGGCTGTAGCTTGGTAGGGCTGGCTGTGAGCTCCTGAACCAAATAGAGGTTTGAATAATCTCAAATAGTTATGAAAAAAACATTTGGATTGGGTTTGGAGCTTGGGATCCATAGGTTACATTCCATCCTCTGCTAAACTTCTTCTCTAATCTTATATTTTCTACTTATACTCCCCACATCTTTGGGTTCTGTACAAAACCTCATAGGTACTACTCAAGACTCTGAATGCCTCCTATTGAAACTTTTTCACTCTGAACAATCTTTTCATGCCTATACTGAAAATATTAACAGCTTGTTTGTGAAAGAAAAAAACAAGTTTCCATGTCCATATGGAAAATGACTGAAGGGTATGGACGAAATTAGGGCCTGCCTGTTGGAACATTAACAGATTTGTCACACTGTTAGTCCCAGCTAATCCATGCAGAGTTGGGAAGAAAGCAATTCAGGGTGGATTTGGGAGCTCCTGGCTGTGGGAAGGGCTGCCCAGAGTGCAGGGCAGGGATGTTCCTAAAGCCTCCTAAACACCAAAATCCTGATTTGCACCTGGAAATCACCTGGCAGAGGAATTCACTGCACCTCATGTAACAAAACTGTTGTGGAGCACAGTAACTTGGACATGTAAATCCATTTCTCTTCATCATGGATTTATGGAGAACCTGGGTGTACCCCAGGAAAAGGTGTGGGAAGAGCTGTTAGTGGATCTGGAAGAGCCTCAGGAAGGGCAACAGTTGGAGCAATGGAGGTGCCCGTGGGTGTGCACTCCCTGCCATTCCTGAGGGCACCTGTCCCAGCAAGTTTGGGTGGCAGAATGAGGCTGAAATATCCAAATTCAGCCATGTCTTTGTCACTGTTGAAGACCCCCAAAGTTTGAGGTGCTGTGTGTAAATGTGTGAGGAACCCAACCCTTGTTCAGCAGTGATCAGCTGGAAGAATAGTGCTCAGGGAAGGGCAGTACTTCTGGCCCTATTATTTTATCCCAACAGGCCTCTTTTTGAATCAAAATGGGAGAAAATGCCAAAAACGCCTGCAATTTCCCTATCCATATTAATTCAGAGAAAACTTGGGAAATCAGTGCATTATGCTGCATTTCCAACTGTGTATCCAGGGTGAAGGATGAACTCTACTCCATGCTGAAGCTCTGCTTTGATCTCAGGATATTCCTGTTTAATTTTTGGTGGTTTTAGCTTTTATCCCCAAGTCTTTCTGCCTGGGAAATGGGGTTTATGGACACACCTGAAGCACAGGCCAGAAGAGACAAAGGCTGAAATGCAGAGGCTGCAGGAGGCTGGCACTTTTGTAGTGTGGGGTTTGTTTTTTCGTGGTTTTTTTTTTGTTGTTGCTGCATTCCAGTTCTGATCCTATCTGTTAATATCCTAGCTTGGCTTCACTCCCTCAGAGTTTGATGTCCCAACTTTTCCTTGTTAGCACCAGGAAATCATAAGCTTATAGTGAGTGATAGCCAGTGGGTCTGGGATTGATTACAAACAAAAATCCCAGATAAGATCATAAATTTAACCCATCCCTGTGATGTGATCGTATCAGGATTCAGGAACGTCTCAAAGTTGTTTCCGATTTTCAGCCACTTCATCTGGTTTCCATCCACCCCAGCTGGGAGCAAAGTCCTCTTGCGGTGGACTCTAATCCGTGCCAGCCTGGGCTTGGAGGAACTCCTTGTTTCTGTTATTATTGTATTATAAAAATGGACAGAAATGCTTTAGACAGGATGGGCTTTTCAAGGAAGATCAGCTCAGGCACTGCCGAGATGGAACTGACTCATGAATAAGAGCACAGGGTTGGTTTCCCACCTTCCCATCCCCTTCCTGGACTTTGGCTGCATCTAAACAAATTCCAGATGGTATTTTCACACCCTGAAAGTCAGGAGGGGGAACACTGGAGATAAAACTTGCACTTGAGAATCCCCTGAGAAGAGCAGCTGAACCAAACCAGCCCCGGCGAGTCCCCGCAAACCCAAACGCTGCCACGTTCAATCCCTATTTCTCCATTCCACGAAGAGATATCCATGCTCCTTCTGCAGCTGCTGCTTGTCTGGTTTGATATGCATCCTCCATCCCAGCTGCCAGCTTCCCCTGCTGGAAATGACTGCTGGGATGCAGCCCCTGTGCCTGAGAGCAGATTGAACTCTCCACCTTCGGCGGCGGCGCCGGAGCCGATGCGCTCCCATCCATCGGCTGGCCCCCTGGAACCAGGTGATTTAATGTTACTGTTGCTTTAACGGCCTCATCGCTGCTCTGGCTGCACAGTAGTTGTCTCCTGTGTGACTGTGCCTGGGAAAATCTATTACTGGAGTGCCATTAATCTGAGGCTGCCGCCTCTGGCACTTTCTGACTCTTCTATTTAATGGGCCTCTGCTTCCGGAGCTCTGGAGACATGCTGTTTTCCTCTCTTGATCAGCTTTGTTTAATTATCAAAATATTTGATGCAGAAAATTGACATTAGTTGTGAAGGTTCCTGCCTTCCTCCTCCTCCTCCTCCTTGCAGCCCTCCCTCCCAGCTCTGCAGTGACATTGAGATCTTCTGTGTGCTCCACCTTCACCTTAAAGCAGAAAATCCCTGGCACTGCTGCACTGGTGAGCTGCAGGTACCTGCTGCGAGCCCTGGGCACGTAGACCTGCACTTTTGTCTCCTTCCTGCACAGGGCAGCCAGCTGGAATTGCTGGAAGCCTGGGAAGAGGGAGCCCTGTGGGTTCCTGGGCCTGGCTCCAGGCTGAGCTAACCCATGAGTGAAAGCTCAGTGAGGTTCAAAGTCATGGAAGTCCCTTCAAGCTGAGATTTCCACTCTGCCTTCCTTCTCCTGTTGCCAAAGCTGGAAGCTTTAGGGGTTGCAGATGCATTTTGCTTACCCAGTGACCACATTCCCCATTCCAGGGCTTTGGGATGGGTCAGTATGAACCAATATTTTTGACTAAAACAAAGATTATGGGGTAATACTGGCACCCTATAGATCAGGATCTTCATGAGTAGGGAACTCCTGCAGAAGGCCTCCCAATAGCCAAAAACCCATCAGTGGTGAGAAGGCAAATTCAAATAAGGTAAATTATGGTTCTCACTGGATGTCCTGAGCTGCTGGAGCAACTTTGAGATGGAGTGGCTTCCTGTGCCTTGGAGAATGGATGCCACTATGGAAAATACCCTTTTTCCAAGCATAACTCAGCAGGTCCAGTGCAGGGTAAGCCGAGAAGTGTCTGGGCTCTGTTGTTCCAGCCAGGCCAGAGGAGCTGGTGTTTCTTTCTGGGTTTGGAGTCTCTGCTCTTGTCAGCATTTCCCGGGGCCAGAGGCAGGAGGGCTTTGCAGAGGGTCCCAACACAGTGCCACAATCTGTGTCTCTTCTTTCTGCTGCCTCCCCACAAAGTGCAACAAATAACAGAAATTCGTGAGATTTGGGGCTGCTGGGAGGCAGAGCAGGGGAGCTGTTCCTGTGATGGTGAAACACAAACACCATTGTTGGATTATTTCCTCAGACCTGCTCCTGTTTGCTCCCCTGGGCTTGGCTCCTTACTGCCAGCACCCAGCCACCAACATTTCTCCTTTCCACGTGCTCTGCTTTCTCCACAGGACACACACTGGCTGTGAGGAAGGTGAGGAAAGTACAGATGAGGCCCATAAATATTACCCAAATCACTATTACAGTGACTTTCAACAAGTAAATCACATCCCAGCAATACTTGCCCAACTTTACCAGCAAAACCTTACATGCTGCTGTCCCCCTCAGACTGGGATTAGTTGCTCTTTGATATTTGTGTATTGATTTGGGTCTATGTGTATAAATATTTCCATTTCCTCTTATTAATTAACATTAAAAGCATTACATTTACTAATTAATTCCTATTAGCAGGCTGTCAGAGAAGCTGGGGTGTTTGAACAAAGCATTTTGCAGTGAAAAAGAAATAATATTTCATTGGAGCCAGAACATTTTGCAGAAGGACATGGATTTTGATGAGGAAGCTCCTGGGCATCAGAGTGTTTTCTCCAGCCAAAGACAAAGGGACACTGAAGGAAGAGGTGACCAGACATGAGTGAGCTTTGCCACTGCACAGATGATTTTGTTTTCACTCCATGCAAATAGAAACAAGCCCAAGGTCTCCAAACCTTGTGGTGCTGGGTCACAGCTTTGCTTTCAGCTGCTCCAGGGCTCAGCTGAGCCCTGCCAAAGGAAGGGATGTGGCTGGGCTTCATTGTCACCTCCCTCTCAGCTGGAGCAGGGAATGCTCCTGATATTGCCTAAAAGACAACCAAAATGGTGCTTTTGGGGCTCAGGTTTTTAGCAAGTTTTTGGCAGAGCTCCCACTCTGCCTTAAATAAAAGTCAAATTGATGATTCACAAAAACTTGACCTGTCAGTGACTGGTCTATGGCTGTGTAATTAAAAAAGAAGAAACAAGGTGTGTGGGTTTCTTCCCCCTCCTCCTGCTTTTTGCAAGGTTCAATCTTGTGTGGTTTAAATTCTTCAATCCCTCTCTCCCACTGCTTTCATCCCTGGAATATTTTTGGGGAAGTCTGTGAAGTTACCTGTGTGCAATTCCAGAATAATCCACAGCAGGCAGCTCTGGATCACTGGAATAAATAGGGAGTGCACTGCAAGAGAGAATCAAATTCAGCCTCTCCTTGTGAATAACCAGGGCTAAAAGATCACTGATAAACCTCAGTGCTGCTTGGGGCTCAGAAATGCAAAGCTGCTCAGGCAATAGCATCTCGAATTTGGGCATCAGGAGAAGGAACACCCCGAGCTTCATTTATACTGCAAATGAAAATAATCATAAAGATACAAACCACCAAGGTGCAAAATGGGCTTTCCAATTCATAAGCACAAGCCACCATGAGTTAAAAACCTCTTGGTTTCTTCGCTGAGTGCCCCAGGCAATAGTTTTCATCTATATTTCTCCATGGTCAGAAGTCAGAGCAGACCACTGCTATCTAAGACCTTGACTTTTTTTCCCTGACAGTTACAATTATTACAGCCCGGGGGACTCATTTTCTCAGTCTGGCCACCCGCTGACCTAGCCTGCAACCAGAATACACTTTAAAACAAACAAACACCAGCTCAGCTCCCCTCTCCTCCTCCTCCTCCTCCTCCTCCCCCAGCCCTGGAATATTTTCACACCGCGCCCCTCGCAGAAGGATATTAGCCACTATTGCTGAAGGCACAATCACATTATCAGCACCATTCTCTCTCCCTTTCTCCCTCTCCTCCCCCCAAAGATAAATTTTTTATGTTGCTATTTTCTTCTCTTTTGTATTTGGCACTCGATATTTACGTGATAAACTGCAGAGCTGCTGCTAAATGGGCCCTGATACAACTTAATAAATACATAACAACATCCAGCCTGCGCCGTTCTGCCGTGTCCTGGGCTCCTCGGGATCCTTGGAGATAATGGCTGCTAAATGAAAGTTAAGCCTTCCTGTAAGGAAAACAGATATTTATCCTGCAATAATTAATGGCATGGAATGAGCTGGCTGATAATCCTGCCTCTCCCTATTTGCTCTGTTTGCCTCTCCCTGAGCGTGGCTCTGTTGGAGCCCCAAACTCCTCGGGATGAAGATGTAAGGAATACAATTGACAATTTTTTACTTGTCTGCTGTTGTCTGCTGCTGTGGCAGCCAGGAAATGTCCACAGGCAACACCTTGGCTTTATTAGGCCAGATTTAAGAGAGAAGGCAGTGTGAGGTGCCCACTGAACTGAGGGGGTTCAGCGAGCACAGTGAGAGCAAATCCAGGGGCTGGGCCTCGCTAAGGAGAGACATGAAAGGGGAGAGAGCAAAACAAGGTAGAGATGGAAGGAGAGAGCCCAGGTTCAGGTGGATCCTCCTGCCATGGTGGCACCTCACTTTCACCTGAAGTGCACAAACCTTTCGTCTGTTCTCACAGGTTAACATTCCTAAAGTTTTTCCCAAATTTTTAGCAGCTTTAATGTTTTTTGTACAGAAAGCAATTTCACCAGGGTAATTTCATAACACACAATGGGCAAAATATTCCCCACACACACACACAAACACACAAGCCAAGCAAACATCCAGTGAGGTTTTCCAGCTGAATCATTGCTCTGTGACATGGAATCATAGAATCCTAGAATGTTTCAGGTTGGAAGGGACCTTGAAGATCAACTCAATCCAAAACTCTGTCCTGGGCAGAGAACCCCCCTCAGATCCCACTGGAGGTGATCTCGAAGTGCTGTTCCTTCAGGTGTAGGTACCCAAGCATTTCCTTAGCCAGCGCTGGGATATCTCTCTGTGGAAGTAGCATTTCCTTGTTTAATCCCCAGTAAGAAGACTGGAGAGAGTGTAAAAACATCGGATGGAGGTAACCTGTGGGTGTTGTGCAGCTGTGATTCACATGAGGTGACTTCAGCTCCTACAGTATGCACACAAAGGTTTTGTTATCTTTCCAGGAAGAAAGGAGAAATTATCCCAGAGTTTGAATCAGCCACAGAAGAACATTAAACAAATTGCTTCAGCAATCTCTAAAATCCGTATATTTTTGAGATGAGCTGTTTTCCCTGTGATAACATTGATGGCAGGATGAATTCATGCATAAACACACACAGGGGACACATGTGGAGGTACATTCAGGAATCATTCCTCTAATTCCCCCCTACTTTCCCTTTCCAAAATGCCTCTCTTTTCTTTACCAGAGCCTTTCCCGACTGTGCCCTAATTGCTGAAACCCTCGGCACAAAGTGCCATCAACCAAAATGAAGCGAGGCAGACTCACACAAGCCGCAGAACTTTGCAACACAAAGCCACCGGCACAAAGAGTTTGGCTCTATAGAAAACCCCAGTGAATGCCAGGAGGAATCCCAGAAAACTTTGCACGATGCTTCCGAATGCACCCCGGGGATGCCGAGCTCGTTACCTCCCGGCACCGGCGCTCTGTGAAGGGAAAGCACCCAGGGCTCTGCGCCGCGATTACCCCGAGCTCCTGGGCGTTCAGAGCATCGGGGAGATTCACATCCCACAAAGGAGACCACAAGGACCTTTGAGTGCCCCGTGGGAGCTCCTGGAAAAGCAGCAGGTCGCTGGCCTGGAGGTATCTCCATCTGAGTGCTCACCGCTCTGGGCTCTCGGTGCTGCCGGGGGTTATCTGGATTTAGCTGTAGGCAGGAACCGCACCACAATGAGCATTCAGAGAGCTCGCTGCTCCTCGTTTGTTTAGAGACAAGCCATCTTAAACTTGTTTGAAGCCCTTTTTTTTTATTGAATTCACACTCTTGTGCCAAGCACTGAAAGATTTACTTTGGCTCTTGCGGGAAGATGGAAAGCATATGAATGCGTGGCTGGCTGCCAGCGGTGGGTGAGCTCTGAAAGCCCCGGGACAATGGGGGGTTCCAGGGAACAAACGTGAATGCGGCGCCCAGACGTGACTAAAGAGGGGCTTTGGCACTCAAAGGGCTGCCAAAGGGGGTTTGGTGCGGCGGCTGGAGCGGGGTCAGGAGATAACACACCCAGCCCTCTGCCAGGCTCTGCGGTGGGCAGCATCCCCAGCAGGGCTCAGCCACAGGTCCGCACACGTGCGGGGACAGCTGCTCCCTCCCCTCCCGCTCTTCCTCAGCTCCATCTGCACAGGCGAAGCCCCAGTTGGACTCATCCAAGGCGAGGTACCCCAATGGCTGCCGTGTGTTTCTTGCAGATGTTGCCGTAATTTTGTTGTGGTACAATTTGACATACGGCTCCCCGCTGCATCCGAAAGGGGCACATTATCTCAATTAATGTTTCACGGCAAACATGGCACTGATAGTATTCATGGGACTAAAGACTATTACCATTTGCATGGTGACTAGCACAAGAATTATGACTATGTGTGTTTTCCGCAGCAAAATTTACCCTCGGGCTCCTTTTTTTTTTTTTTTCCTTCCCTTTTTGGCTTGTGACAATGTTCCCTTTTTCTTCCTCCTTCTGTTTTGATTTCTACTTAAAGTTTTATGGCTCTGTCCCCTCCAGGGTGCTATTATCTTGTATGCTAATAGGGCTATGCATATTCTATTAGCGTTGTCAGTGTGAGATAAGAGGCACATTCTGTAAGGAGCACTCAGGGGGTAATAATCCCAGCAAGGGGTCTCAGTGTTAGTACATTATCAGTCATCTTCACATTTCACTGGAGCCTGTTTATGCACCTCTTCAGCTGCGCAGCCCAGACACCGAAAATTGCTGAATGTTTACGGAAACTGTTGTAGGGGAACATAATGGGGCTTGGAGATTGACTTGATAAAGGAGCCTTCTCCTTTGTCGCTCCCGGATCCAAGATGTTTGGAGCTGGGTGCAATAAGGAGGAGAATATGTTAGGTGGCAGTTAGGGGCTGAAAGCAGGGGCACATCCATGCAAACAATCCGAGATTTCCCTTTTTTCCCCTCACCTGGTTCGCATCACCAGTGAGCCTGGGAGTTTTTACACCCTTTAGGCTCGGACTTGAGGGCCCGCGGTGATGCCTTGGGTTTTAACTTTTCTATTTTTCAAATCCTGTGCTGCTAGTGTAACTCTGAAGTTTCCTGTAGCTCGTTAAATGCTGTTCTCTGTGCTAAGATAGACATAACAAACCTCTAACTTGCCCTTCGAGGACATCCAGAAACAAGAACTGTGAACCTTCATCTTGGGAAGAGGGGGCAGGCTTGGGGGGAGTCACATCCTTGGATGGGTTCTGCTTGGAGAATTGATGTTGATATAAAAGTGTGAAGCTCTCGTGATCTGGGATGTCCATTTTAGGATCCACTGAGGACCTGTGGACCCTGAAGTGTGCACCTGAAGGCCTTTTAAATGAATATCACCTTTATTCCTTCATTCCTGTCTGATCTCTGTTTCTAGGTAGCCTTTTAAGGCATCAGTGGAAAGCAAACCTGTGGCAACACGTGAATGGCAAATGAGTAACTCCTGGCGACTCTTGGGGAGTTAAATAACATTCCTGGGTGGCAGCAGCAGGCAGTGGGCTGTGAAATAGGTGTCATGAGAGGGTTTTCCCCAGCTGGGGAGGCAATGGGAGCTCCTGTTTCCCCCACTCCACTCGTGTTCCCACTAAAATTCCCAGCGATTCAGGGCCAAGAGTCCTCCTGTGGATGCAAATCTGTTCTGTTCCCACCCTCCACTGTGGCATGTCTTGGGCAAATCTATTCCCAAAAAAAAAGAGAGAAATTTCCTCTCTTTTTCCACTTTTCTCAGAGCGTGGTTTTGAGGGAACCTTTCATGGTGTTGGGTTGTTTTAGTGGAACTTGTAGGAGAAGAAGAAAAGCACAGTGTTAGTTCTTTGTGAAGGTAGAAACAAACGTGCCTAAATGGCATTTTAATGGGTTTTTTTGTGTATTTCTCAGTAATGTTGTTACTTCTGATCCAGCAGAGCAGTGGATTTATGTGGTGGCACCTGAAATATTATGGGATTCAAAATTATCATTTAACTAAGCTATGCTGAGCTAAGGATGGGAAGAAAATGAGATTTTGTGCATTTCTCAAGTGGGATATGTTATTAGGTCTAAAATCCTAGATTTTGTGACAAATTCAGTGCCTGATTTTGCACAATCCAGGAAAAATATCTAATGGGGAATGAAAAAACCCCACGAACCCAGAGGTCAGGAACCAACCTCATATTTGAATGAAGGAACAAACAATTTTTGGAGATAGGAAACCTTTGCTGTTCCCACAGAGAAACTTTTTCCCTGAGTAGAACAATGAACACTGCCAAGGGCATGTGAGAGGCTGGAAATGTCACTCTGTATAAAAATACAGATTTTTAAATGCAGAGTTGCCCATTTTGGGCATCTAAACTCAATTCCTGGCTTTGGGAGGGAGAAAAAGGCTGGTTTGGATCACTCATGTAGGACTTCAGCCTGCACATGGATACGAACACTCACTCCTTCCTTTAAAAATATTTGTCCTTGACATTTCCAGACACATGGCTCACACCAAATGTATGCAGCTCCATCTCCTGAGGGTCCTGAGATTAAAACCCCTGCTTTCTCACCTTGTGATCTGGCATTAATAGCTGATAGAAAAATCACAGACATGACTGACATCTTCCTAGAAATGTGAGCCTGTGGAATTAATGAATGCCATGCAGGAAAGCAGGGGTCAGTTTGGAAATAGGATTTCTGTTGCCAGCCATCCAGTCATGAACTGGACAATCTGCTGTGCTTTTTTTTAAATTTTTTTTTCCTTTAGCATTGAGGAAAATTGGTCTGGAGAATAAAGCAGTTGGAAAATAAGCAGCTCTGTTTCTCTGGCCACTGGAAATCAGGTGGCTTCTGTTTGTGTGCCCTCAGAATGTTCCTTGCCTGCTCAGTTCTGTATCCTGGGGTTTGTCTGCAGGAGAAATCTGCACATCTGCAGGTCCAGTGGCTGCTGGGGCTCCCAGGGTGCTGAGGTTGGGTCAGTGGTGGCAGAAGCTGAGCCCTGGATTCTCCATGAAGGGCAGGGGAAGGGTGGCAGGGGGAGAATTCCAGCCCCAACTTCCATCAGCTGCTTGAGACACAGAAAACTCAGCTCTGGAGGATTTTCCCTCACTTTGATCAGGGCAGTGCAAGAGATGCACCTCACCTTGTCGTGAGGTTTTGGGGAACTCCTGTCCCCAGAGTAGCAGTGGCAATAATTTTGTCACCTCTTTTCTACTTTTCTTTCTGCCACATCTCTCTCCAGATCACATCAGGATGAATTCACATTTACATGTTGAAGTAATGTTATTCACATCATGTTATTCACATCATGTTATTCATAAATGAAGCAGCTCAGCCTCTGTACAAACATTGTCACCAGCGTGGGTTTAAATTGCTAGAAGTTCTCTCTCTGCAGCCAGTGATGATCTCCATGGAAAAATTTCACTTTTCAGGAAACTCAAATATTTCATCAAAGCAGCAACGTCTTTCTGGGTGTTTTTAGTGCGAGATACAAACTTGGAACCATTTTTTATGGAGAAGATGGATGGATTTCCTTTTCCCTTTTCTATCTTCCCATTTGGGTGTTTCCAAGAGAAATCCAAAAAGACAAAAAAAAACAAAAACAAAGAGGAAAGATACAAAGGAAGTTGAATGAGAAAGAACTGAAAGCTTTTAGTTAGCCTTTTTTTCCCTTGGTAAGGAACAGGAATATTTGAGCAGCGATACAGAAATGCTGCAAACCTTTCATTTGAGAGTGACATGCCATTTCTCACCGCCCTGCCAGGGCAGCTCCCACCCCTCTGAGCTCTGCTGCAATCACTTCTGTTGCTTCTGGGTGCACACCACTTGTTTTGGCTTCCACAGTGGAAATGCAGAACTCCTGAGCCTGTCACTAAGCCAGGAGAAAATGCAAAAGGGAGGGAATGGCATCGCTGCTGCTGCTGCTGCTCTCTTGACATCTCAGCTGAAAAAAATCTCCTGTGCCCTGGTGCCTTTGTTCTCCCACATTATCCACAGGCACTGAGGGGCATTAAGGGCTCCCTCTAACTGGATTCCTCACTTAAGGTGTGTTTGAAGGGAGATTTATTTAATTTAATCGCAATTAGGGTGCGTTCAGCTAAAGCAATCACTGTAAATCAAACCTCTCTTTGCAGGACCAAAGCAGCTGCGTTTGAGCTGAATGAGTGAAACCCCCAGGATGGAGCATTCTGATGTTTTCTGGGAGTTTGTTATTTTTTCAGAGCGACTTCTGGAGAAAGGAATCCCCAAAGCCTCTTTTTTTTTTGTGGGGTCTGTAGGTGAGGGAAGCACTCCAGGAATTGTCAAACTCCTCCTGGACTGGGAACAGCAGGGCCCTAAACCCAGCAGGAGTCCCTGAGCTGGGGGACATGGTGGGACACCACTGCCTGCCCTGAGAGCTCCCAGTGCCACCAGTGAGCACAGCAACCTTGCAGGGGCAGAAATGTGGAAGCAATTACTTTAAGAGCAGCCTTTTGGGCAATTCCCCGAGAGACATCAGACCCTGTATTTATGAAGCCTATTGCATCGGGCCCTAATGAAGCAATTAAGCAAAGGGTCCTCTGTGTTTGATCTAAATGTGGTAATTTTTACAAAAACATCGCCGAGTGATAGATACCCATAACTCAGAGTCCTTAATTGTACTTAATTTGTTTGGAATACGAATGTGCATTTAATTAAGCCGGGGCTTTGCCCACATGTTTAAAGAAGGGCTGTCAAGGAAAATTAAGGCCCAGTTTGTTTTCAAAGTTACTGGTTTTTATCAGGCCAGGACAGCGATCTTCGAACAGAAGGTTACAGATAATTAGGCAGAGACCTCAAGCCAAAAATAAAAAAAAAACCCAGAGACACTGTACAGCTGAGAAAGCAGGAAGAAAAACTCCTTGATGAAGAAACATAAGATTCAGCTGCTCACACAGGGAAGTCATGCATGGCTGGGATTTGGGAAATGGGACCTGTTGGTTCAATGTGGTTTGTGTTCCTAGGGTTGGGGGTGTGGGATGGCAGGAGCAGCTGGCTCCAGGAGCTCTGGATGCAGAGATGGCATCACCACGGAGTGGAAAGGGCAGGAAGCAATTTTTTTTTTTTGTCCTTGGGATTCCTAAATCTGTAAAAGCTGAGTTTTAATTATCTCTGTCCCAAGCAGGGAAATCCTGTAGGTGCTGGTGGTGCCAAAATCTCATCCTGTTGTGAAGAATATTGATCTGATGCTTGGAAGGGGAGTTTATTCCTGGAGGAGCAGAGGTTTTGTCTTGCTGGTACTGTTCTGAAGCAGCACTTTTTAATGCACAAAATACTTTCCAAGAGTGGCAAACAGGGAGGAAGGGAGACAGAAAAAAATCTTGAGCAATTGTGGATTCAAATCTTTAGTGAAAAAAATTAAAGAAGGCAGTTGGAAATTAATAACACTTTAGCACATGAAGGAAAGGGGAGGTTTTTGATATTGAAAAATTGGTTTCTCAGCACAACAGCAAACAAAGTCCACGTGTGGAGGCCACGCTCTGCGACTCCTCAAGAGCCACGTGCTGGCTATCAGCTTCTCAAAGCTGTCATTTTTAATGTCCTGGTGAGACATTTCTGTCAAGGGATCCTCGGGGTGGAAAATACTTCCTGTGGTGTTCCCTTGAAGCCTGAATGGGCTGTGTGGCCAGCAGGGAGCTGTGCACTGCTCAGCAGAGTCACAGACAGGGTGACTTTTCTTCAGAGAGGAGCTATGGATGGAACAGAGCAGGAACTTGAACCCTGATCCTCCACTCTGAGGGTCTAAAGAGGGAAAATCCTGTTTTCTGGAGGCTTTTGATGGGCTACAGTGCTGATGGCAGCTGCAGTGGCCTTAATCATGGATCATGGAATGGGGAGAATCGGTGGATTTTGAAACAAAAATTATAACTCTGGTGTTATCTCCTGATCCTGGAGCTGCCTTCATCCACTCACAGCTCGGAGAAGCTCAGTGTGGGATGGCACCTGCCCTTCTCCTCCTGGGTGGCTCAATTTAAAAGTTGGCAGAACACCCAGAACAGCCCTAATTTAGAATAAAATGAGTTGACTTAAAATAAACAGAATAAAATCAAACAAATCCTATGGCATTAGAGTTCCTTTGGCTGGATCAGCCCATGCCTCACCAAGATTTATGGCATGGGTGTCAGAAGGAATGTCCAGCCCAGTCAGAACAGGATTCTCCCATGTTCTGGGCGTGTGAGAGTTTGGAGGCCCCAAAAAGAAGATGCTGAGGGGAAAAAAACACTGTGGGAGAGCAGGAGGGTGCTGAGAGGCAGCAGGAGGGCAAAACAAAGGCAGGGAGATGCTGAATTGTGGCGATCCTGGGTGTGAGGAACAGGAGGAGGAGGAGGAGGAGGAGGA